>PVIY010024594.1:0-37837 GCA_004026745.1 Myrmecophaga tridactyla
CACAATGAGACTCTGTGAATGTGAAAACCTTGTGTCTGATGCTCCTTTTAGCTACTATATCAACAGAAGAGTAGAACATATGGAATAAAAATAATTTATTATTTTTATAATGAACAAATGTTAAAATAAATTTAGTTTGAAATGCTAGTGGTAAATGAAAGCGAGGGGTAAGGGGTATGGTATGTATAATCTTTTTTTTCTCTGTTATCGTTTTATTTCTTTTTCTGTTGTCCTTTTATTTCTTTTTCTAAATCGATACAAATGATCTAAGAAATTATGAATATGCAACTATGTAATGATATTAAGAATTACTGATTGTATATGTAGAATGGAATATATCTTAATGTTTTGTTTGTTAATTTTTTTAATTAATAAAAAAAGTTTAAAAAGAAAAAATTGCCAACCAAGATTTCTATAACAGGCAAAGAAAAGTTCTGCAGATTGAAAGTAAATGACAATAGACAATAGCTTGAAGTCACTTGAAGAAATAAAATATCTCTAGTGAGGATAACAACATGGGTAAATATAAATGTCATAGTATTGTATTTTTGGTTTTTAACTCTATTTTTTAATTCCTCCAGGATCTAAAAAGCAAATGCATATAATCTAATGATAAATCAGTGGTTTGGACTCATGTATAAACATGCATTTTTTTTTTTTTTACAAGAACTACATAAATGTCGGGGATGGGGGGATATAGAAACATAGTGTCTGCATTGAAATGAAGTAGGTATCAGAGAAAACAAAATTGTTAAAGATTTAGGGTGTTAAGCTTCATGGTAACTACAAAAAATATCAGGCAATATACAAACTCACAGAGACAGGTTGCCAGGGGCAAGAGGAGAGTGGGGAGTTAATGCATAAATGGATGTAGGGTTTCTGTTTGGGGAGATGGTAAAGCTTTGGCAATGGAAGGTGGTGAGGGTACTGCAACATTGTGAATGTGATTCATCCTGTTGAATAGTTGAGATGGAAAAGTTTATTTTGCATATATATTCCCCCAATTTTTTTTTAAAAGAGCAACTGTTTTAGTTTGCTAAAGCTGCCAGAATGCAATATACCAGAAATGGATTGGCTTTTTTTTGGGGGGGGGGTGCATGGTCCAGGAATCAAATCTGGGTCTCCCACATGGAAGGTGAACATTCTACCACTGAACCATGTGGATTGACTTTTATAAGGGAGATTTACTAAGTTACAAGTTTTAAAAATAGCCAAACTAAGGCATGCAGAATAAGATGCCTTGAATCCAAAGAAAGGCCAATGTCTATCACATGGGAGGGCACATGGCTGGCATCTGCTGGACCTCGTTCCCAGTTGTTGCCTTCAGCTCTGATTCCAGTGTCTTTCTCTTTAGGCACCTTTGGGTCCTGACCTAGCTGCTCTGGGGCAAAACTCTGGATTTCATCGCATGGAAAGGCACAGGGAGACATATGCTGCCTCTGGTTCCTACCTAGCTTCTTTCGGCTCTCTCAGCTCCTGTCATCTCCTGGGGCTTCTGCATTTCCAAATGTCTGTGTTTGTGTCACTTCTGTCAGCTCTCTCAGCTCTTGGTGTCTCCTGAGGCTTCTACATTTCCAGACGTCTGCGTCTGTGTCTGTCACTTCTGAAGCTTCCCCCAAAATGTATCCCCTTTTAAAGGACTCCAGTAAACTAATCGAGACCCACCTTGAATGGGTGGAGTCACGTCTCTATGTAATCAAAAGGTCTCACCCACAACTGGGTGTGTCACATCTCCATGGAAACAACCTAATCAAAAGATCCCACTCTACAATATTGAATCAGGATTAAGGAACATGGCTACCCCCACAAGATTTGGATTAGGAAAAAGAACATGGCTTTTCTGGGGTACATAACATTTTCAAACCAGCACGGCAACTAAAGAGACAATGACAGTTAAATGTAATACGTGATCCTGGATGGATCTACCAAAGGGGAAGAAAAGGTTCAAAAGGACATTATTGGGATACATGATAAAAGTGGAATAGACCAAGATTTTTATCAGTGTTAAATTTCTTGGAACTGGATAACTGTACGTAAGGTGGTTATGTAACTGAATATCTGTATTTGAAAGAAATATACATGATAGTATTGAGTGTTCAAGGAGCGTGATACCTACACTCAGGTGTTCAGAAAATGGACTGAGAGGTATGTTAAGTGGAATGATAAGGTAAATGTGGCAAAATGTTAAAATGGATGGATCTGAGTATCTGGAAGGGTAGGGTTATGTTGGAGTTCTCTGTATGGTTTGTATTATTTTTGTAACTGTCCTGTAAGTTTGAAAATATTTCAAAGTGAATTTTTAAAAAGATAAATGTAATCATTTTCTCAGTGTGTGAGTCAGTCTCATTCAGTACCATGTAAAACAATCAAGAATCTCTGTACAGAACTCAAATTTTGAGGAATCCCTGTTTCAATCCAATCTGAAGAATTTGCTTAAAATCACACCCAGATAGTAGTCAATTTAGTACCATCCCTCAAATCTTCTGACTCTCAAGCCAGTTCTTGTTCCAACTTTACCACATTGTTCCCCAAAGGCAGTAAAATAATACTTGTAAATACACCTGTTTACGTGATCACCCCTCCAAGAAAAATCCAAACCTCTCCAATGTGTGGCCCACCAGATACCAAGGCAGATAATATCTATTTGGATTTATTTCCATGCTGACGCTGTCAATTATCTATGCCCTTAGAATGAAGCTCGAAAATTAAATCACCAGGAAGTTGTGGAAGAAGATAAAAGACTTAAATTACCCGCAAACTGGGAAGCTAAAAAAGCTCGTTTGGAGCAGGAATTGCAGGAAGAAGAAAAGAAAAAAGTAAGTACAAGTGTCCCCTCCTCATAAGCTGTAGATTAAAATATTATATTAAGTCAGGCACGTTGCCTGGCTTTGCCATTATCATCTTGACCAACTTAAGTTAGAACTCTTTTTGCCTCAGTTTCTTCATTTGTACTTTAGAAGAGTTCTGAAAATAAAATACGCAAAACATTTAGAACAGTGCCTGGCACACAGAACTACACAAGCAATGGATATTAGGTTAAAAGGCTAAACTACAGTTAACAAAAGCAGTAAGAAAAAATAAGCCTCATTGTTATCTTTAGGTTTTTCTTGATTTTAAAAAGAATCAGGGAATTACACGAGGTAATAAAGCTAAAGTTGTTCCCTTGTTTTAGGAATGTGCAGCAAAAGGGGAAGACTATGAGAGGATGAAGTTGCTGGAGATCAGTGCAGAAGATGCAGAAAGATGGGAGAGGAAAAAGAAGAGAAGAAACCCCGATCTGGGATTTTCAGGTAAAAGTAACCTTTATTGAATAGCCCTCTAAGTTAAGCACTGCCTTCAACATTTATGGTTTTAAGAAAGAATATGTCCTTGTGCATCCTTCATGGAATATTCTGTTAGAGACCTATATCCAGGAAAAATGCAGAGTACAAAAGTAAAAAAGTTGCACCCTTCAATTATTTGGATTCTTTTACTCCTTGTGGTCAAAACCAGGATTGTCGCTCCTTCAGGTCACAACTATGCTTAGTTTAGTGTCTTGGGAGTGCATTACTTAATAATAGATCCAATAATCTCCCAACAACTAAAATAGTCTTTAGATCTCATTTTGTTTTTAGATTATGCTGCTGCCCAGTTACGCCAGTATCATCGGTTGACTAAGCAGATCAAACCTGATATGGAAACATATGAAAGACTGAGAGGAAAACAGTAAGTCGATGTGATCGAGTATATTCTTTGTATGTTTCCAGGACTTGAATTTATGAGTGCCGATTCCAGAGCTTTACTTCCTGGCCTTGGATTGTGACACCTACTGTGTCTAAATTTTTCTCCTCATTTCCCTCTTTATATGTACAAGGAATAATAGTGCTTATCTTTTAGAGTTAATTGTAAGGATTAAATGAACTAATTTAATGCAGTTAAACAGAGCTTGACATATAGTAAGCACTAGTGTGTGTTAGCTGTTGTTACTGGTTCTACCATGTCTTAGCTGTGAAGTAGTTTTTCATATGTGTAATAAGCAATGCTAAACTGCCTTCTTTCCTTACGATCAAGACCATTTATAAGAGATAATATAGAATGAAAGAGCAGCATATTATGGAGAACATAGCTTGGTTCTCTTTGAAGCTACTATATAAACTTGGATTTATCTATAACTTCTGGTCCTCACCTAACTCATTTGTAAAAGCGGAGCATTGTAGAGAGTTCTTAAATACCTCTCAAATCTGAATTTTATTTGTTAAAGTCCAAGTATGATCCCAAGTGGATTCATTTCTGACCACTGCACTCTGTAGTGTTACTCACAAATGTGTTTTTTCTCAGTGGAGAGGAATTCTACCCAACATCAAACAGTCTCCTTCATGGAACACATGTACCGTCCACAGAGGAAATTGATAGGATGGTCATAGACTTGGAGAAGCAGTAAGTACCACAAAGAGCCTTGAGCCTTAGCACAAATTTCATGCCTAAATGACGGTTTTTGTTGCCTTTAAGTATAAAATATGGATAGAAATTAAGAACACCTGAATTACTGATTTGAAGATGTTTTGGGTGGAGTAATTTTTAGGCATAGCCAACATAGTTAACGTGAAAATTATCTCAAAGCAGTGTGACCTCAAATTTCAATGTGAATCCAGGTTATTTTCGAAACTTCAGGTCAAGCCACCTGACAATACTGTTAATTTATAAAATTAAATTCAAGCAAGTTCATTGAGCTTATCTTTGGAGAATGCATTCCCAAAAATAATGCTTTGTCTTAATTATAAAGATCAAAAAAGAAGGTAGCTATGAATACTTTTTCTGTTACAGAATTGAAAAACGAGACAAATACAGCCGGAGACGTCCTTATAACGATGATGCAGATATTGACTACATTAATGAAAGGAATGCTAAATTCAACAAGAAGGCAGAAAGATTCTATGGGAAATATACAGCCGAAATTAAACAGAACTTGGAAAGAGGAACCGCTGTCTAATCGCCCTCAAACTTTTGAGAAGCAAGGAGAGAAATACTACCACGAAATTATACCAGTAAACCAGAACTGTCCGTTCCTTTTCCTTTAAAACTTGTAAAGTGTTCTAAGTTTATCAATGTCTGTATTTTCATTTTTATGTATTTCTGATCATATGCTTGTTTTAGGAAAAAAATGTGCCTTATATTTCTGTGTTTAATGTGAGAAATCTATCGAGCTTAAAATTCTTAGGTACAAACATGTAAGTTGTCAGTCCTGAAATCTGTCATACCTTTGACTTGACCTAGAGTTGAACCCTTCACTGGTCGGGTGCTATACTAATACAAATTTTCTTGCAAGCTATGGTAAACAGTGGAAGTAAGCTGGCAGTGTCTACCAGAAATTCATCCTTCACCATTCTCCCCAGAAACTGTCACAATTACAAATGGTAGCCTCCTCCAAGCTCTGCCCACACCCAGGTACATTTTATGTCTTAACTATCAGGGCAGAGGGACTAGCGGACTCTTTTTGCTTGGGTAGGCACTGGGAATCGAACCCAGGTGTCTGGCATGGTAGGCGAGAACTCTGCCTGCTGAGCCACTGTGGCCTGCCCACTAGTGGACTCTTTTTAAATGCCATCTTTCAAAAAGCAGTATCACTTGGAAGAAAGTCAAGAAACAAAGTCATGTGAAGACATTAATATTATATAACAATTTGATAAGGATAAAAGTCAAATTCAAATTTAAGCTTTACTTCAGTCAATATGTATTCAGGGCCTTTTATCTTCTATATAATATAAGCTATAGATAAATAATTAGAACATGTATGAGTATTATATTAGTTTGTAAGCTGCCAGAATGCAATATACCAGAGATGGAATGGCTTTTAAAAAGGAAATTTAAGTTGTAAATTTACAGTTCTAAGACCATGAAAATGTCCAAATTAAGGCATCCATGGAAAGATACCTTGATTCAAGAAAGGCTGATGGATCCAGAACACCTGTCAGCTGGAAAGGCATATGGCGACATCTGCTAAGCTTCTCATTTTGTAAGGATTCCCTGGGGATGGTTGCCTTCTGCATCTCCAAAGATCTCTGGCTGTGTGGGCTCTCAGCTCTGGTGGCTCTAAAGTTTTTTTCAAAAAATGGTTACCTCTTAAAGGATACCAGTAAGCAACCCCACCTTGAATGGGTAGAGGCACATCTCCATGGAAACAATCAAGAAAGAGTCCACCCAACAATACTGAATGAGAATTAAAGGACATGGCTTTTCTGGGGTACAATAATAGCTTCAAACCAGCACAAGTATAATTATGGCAAACAGAAAACCTCACATTAGAGCTATCTCATAAAAGTGAAGATAATCATCTATTTGTGCCATGCCCTATGGGAAAAAAATAGGACTAGGATTGGGAGCATTGTCAGACACATGTATTAATCTGTATTTGCGAAACTGAGTTAGTGAATGACTTGCTGATAAAGATGGCAAAAAATATCCAGTAAGGGTTTATTATCCAGAATATACTGAGAAAAACAACTCAGCAACAGACAACCCAATTTAAAAAGGACAAAAAACAGACATTTTTCCAAAGAGAAAGTACAAATGGACAGAAAAGCACATGAAAAGGTGCTCAACTTCACTAGCCATTAGGGAAATGCAAATCAAAGCGACAATGAGATACCGTTTCCCATCTCTAGAATGGCCACTATTAAAAAAAAAAATTACAAGTGTGAGAGAGGATGTGGAGAAAATGGGAACATTCACGGCTGGTAGGAATGTAAAACAGTACAGCTACTGTGGAAGACAGTCTAATCTGCAGGTCTAAAGCTCGGAATTCTAACCAGATAGCTTGATACCATGAATGATAAAATTCTACTACACCAAAAAATAATGTCACATCACCTTAACTTACTGCCTAGGGCTGTGCTGCTCAGTATGGTTCTCTCATGTAGCTACTGAACACACTTGAAATGTAGCTTGTGGAAACTGAGATGTGCTTGAAGTATAAAATTCAGGATTGCACTGCAGACTTAGTACATAAAAAAAATGAAGTATTTCTTATAAGAAACTTTTCACTATAATGTAACTTCTTATATTTCTATTGGACAGCCCTGATCTAGAGTCTCACTAATATCAGGACCATCTTGCTCCACCATCCTCATACATAGTAACAGGACACCATACTTGCAATTGAATTCCATTTATATGTAATGAAGACTAGTTTAGGGGTATGCACAATCCCTTATTATAAAGCTTTGGAGGAACTAATGAGCATTGTAGTCCTGGCAAACCAACAAGTTCAACTTGGTGATTATGGGGGGGGGGAGGAATGGAGAAAATATAAAGTATACTGTTTTTAAGATACTGGAAGGAAGAACAAGCCTGTGGGCTGAGGAGGATTAAAGAGAGAAGAGGAACGGTTTTCAGAATCAGGTAGGCTCAAGTATGTTAACAGGCTAAAGAAATCAATGGTGAAAAAGACTGAAGAGACAGATCCCTGTAGAATTAAATCTCAGAAACCACACAACCCCATACTAGCAAAAGGCCTCTTTTCTTTTGTAGATAAGAAAGTGCTCTCTGCACCACCAGTTACTATCCTAAGTAAAGGTCCAAAAGATTCTAACATTACATCATCAATTCATTTTCTAAGAGTCTCCCTTAAAGAATCTCTCCTTTTAAGAGCATCCTTTTTAAGAGTCTCTCCTCAATTTCTGGAACTTTGCTAAAACAGGATACCAACTAATGATACTAACTTGATGCTCAAGTTAACTTCATTACCAGCTTGATACTAAATTACAAGTCCTAAAATTAGCAAGTTTTTTTTTTTCCTGGATGTTGTTTGGTGGGGGTCACATTTCATTCTTTCATGTGACCATTCCATTACTGAAGCACCATTTTTTGAAAAAAATTTTTTTACAAGTGCACGGGCTGGGAATTGAAGCCAGGTCTCCTGCATGGCAGGCAAGAATTCTACCACTGCCCCCAGTTTTAATTTTACTGTAACCAGGCAATTTGCTAATATTCAGTTCTCCTTAGGACTCCATACGAACATGCCATGTAAACTTTCTCCTTTGGAAACAAACATAGTCCTTCCCAATAATTCACTTTAACCTGGATGTGAAATGAAGGTTTATCCACAATAACTTTCTTCCAGAAAATTCCCCCATTTAAACCATATCCTGTTGGCTTGAGGGGTAACCAAAGCTATATAGATAATTGTTAACAGGAATTATATATCCATATACATATGTCTTGCATATTTTTCAGTGTTAAACTATCCTCTAGAGCAGCTGTCCAACAGAATTTTCTCATGTTAGCTATTCCTGAAGTCCCACAGCAGACCCTCATTTAAAGAGTAGACCCCCATTCTTAAAAATCTATTTTTTAGTAGTAATAGGATTTTTTTTACCAAAGTTCTATACCAAGGACACATGGTTTTGTTGCTAAAGCTCAGCATATAGGCACAATAAATTCAATATATGTATCTTGCACCTTAAGCTCAATTTAAATATTTGATCTATTAAATTAAACACTTGAAGAAATAATCTAAAAATGGTTTAAATACATTAGTGAACAAGGACTACAAAACTATTACTGTAACTAGTCTAATTTAGACTAGTCTTTCAGTTCACATATTTATTCACCATTAAAATTATAAATGCTGTTAAAGGCCGTTCCTAGTTTACTGTGGGTTTAGATACAAAGGGATTTAAGAGTGATCATTTCTAACAAGCTTCCAATACAAAGCCCTATGCTGTAGGGTCCCAACCTTGAAAGTACCAAGGCTTTGAACAAGAAATACTTCCCTATTTTTCTCCGTTAAACCAAGACCCATCTGATAATATTTACATAATGAAGTGAGACTAAAATGATAAAAACAAGACATTTATTATCAATTATCATCTGTCTTACAAATTTTATTTTTACATAACCAATGGATACAATACAAAATATTTACAAGTGTATGTACAAGACTCCCACCTGTATGTAATCTCTGGTCCATTTGTGCTATCTCACATCTGCAAGAGAAACCTAAAATGTTAGTTAAGTATTTAAATCTTCTCACATGAGGGCTTTTAACCACAATTACCACTAAACATATGAATAGGATAATGCTGGAGACACGAACTTGCAATAAAGTGCTGCTTCAGGCAACATTAGCCAATGATTTTCTTTTAGACAGGCACCCACAGGCTATATGGACTTTTTTTCTCATTTACTTTTGGGGATCCTGAAGAAGTGTCAACAGTAGCTTTAGACGATTTCTGAAACATTGGCTTTGCTACAGAATTCTGTAAGAGAACAAATTATTAAGTCAACTTTCCAAACACATACTTACATACCTTTATGTACAGCTTAAAATACTTTGCAAAATATGATAATCTGATTTAAAATGCTAAGTGAGGACCTCACTTGTAACTTAAAACCACAAAGTCAATGAAGTTGGAAAAATTAAATATGGACAGGGCTATATTATAATAGGTATCATATATTTTTGAGCTTGTTTTTAAAAACCCTTCTCGTATTGAGTTAGTTTGATTTGGGGATCTTGAGATTTGCTTTTTTTTCCATGGGCAGGCACCAGGAATCAAACCTGGGTTTCCAGCATGGCAGGCGAGAACTCTGCCTGCTGAGCCACCGTTGCCCACCCTTGAGACGTGCTTTTAATATAAAACTTATGAACTTGAATTTTAAGATATGGTAGCCCTTTATATGGGTCACTTGTAAAAGTGGCACAAAAATATAAAAGATACTAACTTTACAAAGAAGCTTAGAGGGTCCCAAATCATCATAAGAACACACATCACAAAGTCTTCCAATAAGAATAAAATCTTATATAATACAAATATTTTCAGTGACCAATGCTTAGGTAACTTACATAAGAGCTGAAAGCTATGCTTCTTTGCTGGGGAGATTTTTCACTACAATTTTTGGTTTCATCTTCTTTAAGTTCTTCCGACAGCTAGACAGATAAGGAAAATGTATTTTTAAAAACACACCACTGACTTGCAAGTACTATATAAAAAACAGCCTAATAGTATAGAAATTCAGATTTAGAAACAAATCAAGTTGTACCTAATCATACAGTTAGCAACCTAACCAAATATTCTGTTGAGCTTTCCCATAATAAAAGTTATTTAATGACAGGGCTGATTAAGGCCTATTCGAATTCTAACTGGTATGTAAAGCCATACCAGAAAATACCTAGTTTCTTCAAATAAAGAAATAAACGCATTTTTTTTATTTCTTCAAAGAAAGAACGCATTTGCCATTTTGGGCATCTGAGATGAACTAAACATGAGTTGAAGAAGCAACTCAACTAAGAATATCGATTAATGCTAGTTACAACTGAACCTCACCACACTAAGCAAACCTACATCCGGGTCACAATGGTAGGTGCATCACAATACACCATACACCTAGATAGCACATTTTGCCTGTGTTTCACATTAAGCCATTCTTTTCCTTTTCTTTTTTTAAAATTCAGACACTTCAAACCTTTGCACCTAAAGTTCAAGTAAAAGTACATTCAAATATGAATATCAATTCCTAACTTCCTTAAAACATTTAAGGCCATGAGTTTTTGTTTTTTCTGTTTGTTTTTTGCATAGGCAAACACCAGGAATCAAATCCAGGTTTCCAGCTTGGCAAGGGAGAATTCTGCCACTGAGCCACTGTTGCATCACCCAAGGCCATGAGTTTTAAACTTTGGATTTTACATGAATAATTTAAAAAGACATATGCCAGTGCACATCCTACACATTCTCGAGAATTATAATAAACTTATCTGCAAGTGAAGCAGGCCTCTTCTTCTGTAATCTCTCAAAACATCTGGAATATATTGCATATATTATGAAAGGGACATCTATATTCACAGATGCCCCATCCTTACTGTGTATCTTTGGTTAGTTTTTAATACCTGTTCCCAAATTCTAGCATGCATTTAATCTACCAAAAAACAAAACAAAACAACAAAAATCTAAGCTTTCAGTGCTTGAATTTAAACTTTAAATTATTTAAACCTCTTATGTTTTAACCCATGTATCAATTACCAACAGATTTTCTTCATCAATGTCTGGAGACCACATTCAAGATTTCTATAAGACAGAAATAAAGCAGGTAAACTATACTGTATGTCGAGTACAGAACTGGTGGGGGAACATACTGCCGCAAATGAAAGCTAAAGATAAACACTGTGTGAAGACTAGAATTTAGAAAAATCTGACAACTGCATAGAAAGACACCAAGTACCAGCTACAATATATCAAGTGTTAGGACAGTGATTAGTAGGGTCAATCCAAAATAAAGTTTACTAAGCTCCCATTTTCATGGGTGAGACCTGGCTAGCATTCTCAGATCTGGTATTTTGACATTAGCAAATTATATTTAGCTGGCTTTTGGGAGAAGATAGACAAAGATAAATAAAACTGGCTAATCAGATCTTCTGGAAGTAGTCTTTTGAAAAGGTTGGATAAACCTGGAACACTTACCTCGAATTTTGCTCCACTTGGTACAGCTGTTCCACAGTTTGTTTCTTTAGATGAAGGAACAGTTCTGAGACTAGCTGGCAAGTCAAGGTTGGATGTTCCTAAAGCTTTTGCCGCATTGGCTTTTGCTATTTCTAACAGTTCCATTCGATCTGCAAAGGATAAAAAAAAAATCTCATCAAACCTATAACATTTCCGCAAGAGGACAAAGAATCACAAATTAAGTGTGAGTTTTATTTAGAACAGCAATGAAAAGCTGGAATGATTTGTTTTTATTTCCAAATATAAGGTAGATCTTCATCTGTTAAAAAAATACAAGCATCTCTAATATCAATAACAAGTTTACCTTACCAAAGACCTGAATTTTATATATATTTTTTTCTTTCTCTAAAAAGTTCTGAATTTGAGATGTTTTTTGGTACAGATATACTTAAAAAATGTTTGGCTTCACAGAAAGGCTACAAACACAGTAGAGTTCCAATGTACCATACACCCAGTTTACATTTTACACTAATACATTATGGAACAACTGTTTCAACTGTTGAACCAATTCTAACACACTATTAACTAAGTCCCCATACTTTATCACGTTTCCTTAGGTTTTTTTTTTCCCCCTTAATTTTTTATCCGCTCTCTTCGTTCCAGGAATCTCGTCATTAAAAAAAAAAAAGTGACAAACGACATACCTTTCATGTACCAAAGATAATAAACTGAAACTACACAGTATCTATCTCTAGTTCCCTGACCTACTCGTACACTTCATACAAGAACCTTAACTCTGCGCCTCTCTCAACGACACATCACCCACCTTTTTCACTTAAGCGAAAGGGAGTTCTGCTCCGCGACCTAGTCCTGGATCTCGACCTCCACCTTCTGTGGTCTTCCGGGTACACCGTGCGGCCAAAGCCGTAGCATCGTCGCCCCCGCGTGACCGCGTAGGCCCTTCGGTAACACGACCTCCCCCGAGAGCGGGACCTGCTCCGGGGTCGGTTCCACGAGGGAGACCCGTAATACCTCCCGTAGGAGCCGCGGTGCCTCTCTCTGTGCCGGCGGCTGCGGGAACGCGACCGGCTGCGCGAGTAAGACCTCGAGTAGCGTCTGTACTTCCGCTGGTGGCGCCTCCGGCAGCGAGACCGTGACCTGCTCCTTCTCCCGGGCCGGCTCCGACTCCGGGACCGACTGGAGTCGCTGGAACCGGACCGAGAGCTTCTGGAAGTCGAGCGACTACTGGAACGCGAGGAAGACCGCTGGCTGGACTGTCCCGATCGGGACGTCGAGGGGGAATCCTTCTGCGGCGAACCAGGCCACATGTCGTTCACGTAGTTAGACATCTCAGCCTGCGGCTTTACCTTAATTTTCTTGGAGAAGAACCTCGAAAAAACGTCCCTAAAGCAACCAAAAAAGGGTTCACAAAAGGAAAGATCAAGGCCGGAAGTTGGTCGCCGCGCCCGATTACTCCGCCCCGCCCGATTGCTCCGCCCCTCCGTCCTCGCCTCCCAGAGGCCGCAGGCCTGGCCAGCCGCAAGCCGGTACTAGTCCTGAGAGAAACAGTTCTTAAAATCCCGTTGATGCCGTGAAGCTGCGCGCTCGACGCAACATACTTGCGTTCCCGTTCCGCGATCTACCCCACTTTCCACGCGGCCCACACCTGAGGTAACCGCTGAGCCGACGCTCCACTAGAAAACTTCCCAGAGGCCGCAGGCACCTCACTCTAGACAGTTAAAGAGATCCAACAGACGCGTTCCTTCCGAAGCCTGGTAGGAAACGCGGCTTCCCAAACAACAAGACCCGACGCGCGACTTCTACCGTCAGGACTAAAAGACAACTGAATCTAAAGACGCGGTCGAAAATACTAGAAGCTAGCATTCGGAGCATGCGCAGAAACGTAAGGGCGATGGGCCTCTCGACCAACCACCGCCCTCCTCTTCTCTCCCCGTGCCCCTCCCCCGTCTTCGCGGGTCGCCCTCACGATGCGCGTGCGCGGCAAAGCTCTTGTTGGCGGGGAGGGAGGTGCTGCCACATCCAGTGTTTGGCCGTGTGCCATGCTTTGTTTTCTTGGCCAAAACTCGTAGAACGTGTTACGACCCGGCGCGGCGCAGCTCCAGGCTCCCGACCGACTGCACGGTACGGGGCGATCATAAGTGCCAGGCGGGGAGTCGGGGGGTGGGCAGGAGAACGAGGAAGAGCCTCATGTAGGTTGGGACTGGAACCCGGCCTGTCTGGCAGATGCCGCCATTGTCTATCTGGGACTCTGCAGATGCCTGCTGTGCCTCACTGGCTCCTTCCTCTTACCTCTTGTCCGACCCGTAGCGGGAAAGGGCGACCGCGCCCCGACCCTGGAGACCACAGAATCTCAGTAAATGTAATAGTTAACTTACCAAAGGTGTTTTACTTCTGTGTTTCGGCCGATAAAGGTAACAAAGTGGAGACATAATGCAGGCAAGCAAGTAATTGATCAAATCCGTGATGCCCCTCGTTCCACTTATTAGTTCATTTAGTAAGAAGATGAAGTGAACGTTTGTTAATGCTTCTTAGGGCTGGTGAACTACTTGGTCACTAATTGGCATTAAAAAAACTTAAGAATTTTCAGTCACAAGTAAAAAGGGTTCCTGCACCCTAAGTCATTCAACAACCATAGTTAGACTTGAAGAGGTCAGAATGATGTCTGAGGTGTCGATTCTGAGGACAGCGTGCTTGGTGTTGGGTATTAGAGGCAACTATTTTATTCCCAGGGATTTACAAATATTATACATTCTAAACATTTATTGTGATAAAGCATGACAGTTGCTTTGAAAACTGAGTTACTTAACCCTTTCATTGAATGAACTGATCACTTTTGTAAGGAGATTTATTCATTATATGAGCATCTTTACAAATTAGTGCTGTTTTCATAAAAGCCATTTTCTTTAAAGAGAGATAACAGTCTTTTTTTCATCTTCACTCCACATATACTAGCATGCACAGAAGTGGAGGGAATAAAAATCTTACCAGATGTAATCCTCTACATCTCTGAGAAAGCATCATAATGGAAATAATTTCTTAAGTGTATTCATGTCCTTGACATTTTCCTAAATACTATCTCAAGTAAGTTGAGAAGATACAGTACCCATTTGCCAGGAACTATTATTGAAAGTTCTTCATGAGTTTCACGTTTGATAAGTGCAAAAATGATGTTAGGAGGAAAACAGTGTGAAAATATGTTTATAAGATGATGGAGTCTGAGTTCGTGATTATCGGAATCTTTGTAGACAGTTTATAATGTCACTCAAATGTGTCCCTGTTACATAATAAGGAATTTGATTTGGCTGGTTTTCGTTCCTGGGAGATACCCTCTAAATCAATGGAATTTCCTGTGCTAGAGGTGTTTTTGTTATTCATGGTGGGCCTTCCAGACCACACCTGATAGTTTATACTGGTGATATGACTCAGGGTGGGGGTGACCAATCATGGAAATAAGGAATGTGACTTTGAGCCACCCGCCTCTCAGGAAGGAGGGACTGGACATGAAGTTAGACCAGGTGGGCGTTGATTCAGTCAAGCCTAGGTAATGAAACCCCAATAAAAATTATGTACGCCAAAACTCTCATGAGCTTCACTGATCAAGAATACACATCTAAGTGCTGGGAGGGTGTCACATCCTAACTTGGGGGAGAGGACATAGGAATTTCAAATTTTGAGACCCTCTCAGACCTTGCACTATGAATGTCTTCTTTTGGTTCCTTATTTATATCCTTTTTTGCTATAATAAAATGTAATTGTAACTATAGTGCTTTCCCGAGTTCTGTCGGTTGTTCCAGCAAGTTATTTAACCCGAGAGTGTGGTGGGAACCCCTGAATTTGTAAGCAGTTGGTCAGAAGTGCAGGTGGCCTTGGAGCCCCAGAATTTTAGCTGGTGTCTAAAGTGATGGCAGGCTTGTGAGGGACTATGCCTTGAAGCTGTGGAATGTGATCTAACTCTAGATAGAGTCAGGATTACTTCGCACTTGGTATCAGAAGTTCCTGCAGTGCTTAAAAAAGGAGGCCAGAAAAAGCCTGGATAATAACAGTAAGGATATTGGAAAATCAATGGCTGAGTTAAAATCTACTAGACTAGAGTGCAAGAGATGCCAGTTTCTTTGTTTCTCTAAATAATACAATCTTAATTTAGCATCTACCCACCCACCTGATGGGAAATCCAATTTCAGTCATTAGAGCATTGTGCACTGAATTTATAGGCTAATTTAGGCAGAAATGCCATCTTTACAATAGTCCCTCTTCCTATCCAAGAATATAATTTTCTCCATTTATTTAGATTTTTTCTTTAAGTCCTTACTGTGGTAGACAGACTAATGGCTCGCCCAAATTGTTTAATGCCTTAATCTCTAGCCTGTGAATGTTATCTTCTATTGTGCAGATATGATTAAGATTAAGGACCTGAAGGGGTGCAAGGGTAGTTCAGTGGTAGAATTCTCACCTGCCATGTGGAGACCCGGTTCAGTTCCAGGCCTGTGCACTTCCCAAACAAACAAAGAAACAACAAAACAAACAAACAAAATGGTGCTGCACTAATGGACTACTCACATGGAAAATGAATGAAATGTGACCCCGCCATACAGCATACAAAAAAAAAAAAAAAGATTAAGGATCTGGATATAGATTATTCTGAATTATATTTGGGTGGGCCCAATCTAATCGCATGAGAGATTGGAAGCATGAAAAGGATTCAAGGCCCTATTGCTGCATTTAAAATGTAAGAGGCTATGTTATGTTCAAGGACTAGAAAATGGCCTCTAATTACTAAGGGCAGCTCCCTGCAGACAATCAGCAAAGACCTGGAGACCTCAGTCCTACAACTTCAAGGCACTGAATTCTGCCAACATCTGATGAGCTGGTGTTGGAGATTGTCTCCTAGAGCCTACAAGAAGTAGTGCAGCCCAGCCAACCCCTCAATTTGGCCCAGTGAGACTTCTGACCTAGAGAACTATAAGATAATATGTTTGGGTTGTTTTAAGCCACTAAATGTAGTAATTTGATACAGCAGCAAAATTTGCTAAAATTTTATACATTTTTTCGTATACATCTTGCACATCTTGCTAGGCCTATTTTGAAATATTTTAATGGTGTTTGTGGAGAATATGATCTTTTTTTGTTGTTGTTATATATTCACTTTGTATTATGTTCACTTTGTTTTAAGTGTTCCTGATAGAAAACACTTAGCTGAGTTTTTAATCTATATGAAAGTTTTCTTCCTTTGGTAGGTAAAGTCATCCCTTTTATATTTATTGATTTTGTCTCTTCCATTGGTGTCTATTATTTATTACACTTTGCTTTTTTCCCTTTTTCCCACTTTATTTTGCCAGCTTGATCAAGGATCTTTTTCCCATCTCCCATTATTCATTTAGAGGTTCTACAGTGCCTCATCATGCTATTAATGGTTATATTTTGGCCCTACCAAACATATTAAAACCTGTTCCTCCTCTCCTCCTGTATTAGGGTTCTCTAGAGAAACAAGACTGACAAGACAGATCTATCTATCTTTCTATAAAGAGATTTAAAGGAATTGGCTTATGTGACAGTGGGGACTGGCAAAATGAGCTGAAAGCTAGAAGCACCAATAAAGATGACACTAAAGTCCTTAGTCTGATTTCTGCAGGGGAAGTTGTCTAGCTGGAAATTCCAGCAGGAGTAATGCTGAATTTGAGTCTGAATTATTCTTCCCAAACTCTTAAATCCTCAGTTCTGGCTGTTGAGACCTCCAATTGATTAGATGCAGGGACCTCACATTGTAGAGGTCCTTTAGTTGATAGTAGATGCAGTCAGCTGTACATGCAGTCAACCCATTACATGCAATCAACTGGTTACAGATCTACATTTTATCTATAAAATCCACTTGCAGTAACAAGTAGGCCCAGTGCCTGACCAAACAACTAGACACCATAAGCTAGCGAAGCTAATACATGAAATTAACCATTACATTCTTTGTCCTTTATTTAATCATTCTACAAATATTTATTGAATGTTTATTGTATTAGATGCTGTTGGGTGGGTTTAAAAGTTTTTAGTTGTCCTTTCCCCCAACAAAGTCAAATTTCTTCATTATTTTAATGACTAAGCTAATCTTGTAACAAATGAAGGAACCGAAGAGGTATAGAGAAAAAGCTAATAATCCATACCCTGTCCCCATACTCCATCCTCACTCCCAAGAGGTAACCAGTGTTAGCATTTCAGTGAGTATCCTACCACATCATTCTCCTAGTTCTTTCAAACATATATATGACATGTAGAGCTTTTGATGACTATGAACCCATTTTAAACTGATTTGCAACTTGCCTTTATAATGAACATCCTTTAAAATAAATTCTGTAGATTAATTTACTGCTACTTAATAGCTGTATAATATTCCATTACCTAGAAGTACCATAATTTGTTCTTGTATCATTATTACTTATTTGTAGACATCCGTGTGGTTTTCTTTTTCTTTTTTTCACACTCAAAACTATTCCTCAATATTAACAATCATTCACTGCTACTTTTATTACTATGTCATGAAGCCCCCAAAGTAGAATTTCTGGGCTAAAGGATCTGTGTAATTTAATATATTTCCATTTGCTTTCCAAGAAGATTGTAGTGATTTACAGTTTTAGCCACAAATGTATGAGAATGTCTCCTGTTATTCTGAATTCTTTATTAATCTTTTAAATTTCTACCAAAGTTGTGAGATCTTGTTGGTTTGTACAGGTTAGTGTGATGCCTGGATATATCCCAGAGTAATCTGGGCAGAGAATAAAAAAAGTATCTGCAACATGACTCCCAGGGGTGTGGACCTTCCTGGCAACGTGGGTTAGAAATCCTAGAATGAGCTGAGACTCAGCATCAAGGGATTGAGAGAACCTTCTCGACCAAAAGGGGGAAGAGTGAAATGAGACAAAGTGTCAATGGCTAAGAGATTCCAAACAGAGTGGAGAGGTTATCCTGGAGGTTATTCTTGCACATTAAATAGATATCATCTTGTTAGTCAGGATATAATGGAGAGGCTAGAGGGAACTGCCTGAAAATGTAGAGCCATGTTTCTTGAAGATGATTGTATAATGATATAGCTTTCACAATGTGACTGTGTGATTGTGAAAACCTTGTGTCTGATGCTCCTTTTATCTACCTTATCAACAGATGAGTAAAACATATGGAATAAAAATAAATTATAGGGGGAACAAATGTTAACATAAATTTAGTTTGAAATGCTAGTGATCAATGAAAGGAAGGGGTAAGGGATATGGTATGTATAAATTTTTTTTCTGATTTCATTTTATTTCTTTTTCTGAATAGATGCAAATGTTGCAAGAAATGATCATGATGATGAATATGCAACTATGTGATGATATTGTGAATTACTGATTATACATGTAGAACAGAATGATCAAAATAGGAATGTTTGCGTTTGTTTGGTGTTTTTTGGTATATAAAAAACTAAACTAAAATAAAAGAAATTTGCAGAGTGCCCTTGGAGATCTGGGGAAGAAGGAGGAAATATTTAACTTCCATATCCAGGGAATTCGTGATATTCTCACAAGCAGTGAGGACAACCAATTTAATAAGCCAAGCCCCCAATCTTGGGGTTCAGACCTATGAAACTTATTTCTGCAAAGAAGCTAAGCTTACTTATAATTATGCCTAAGAGTCAACCCCAAAGAACCTCCTTTGTTGCTCAGATGTGGCCTCTTCTCTAAGCCAACTCTGCAGGTGAACTCACTGCACTCCCTCCTACATGGGACATGACTCCCAGGGTTATGAATTTCCCTGGCAATGTGGGACAGGACTTCTGGGATGAACAAGAACCCAGCATCATAGGACTGAGAAAGCCTTCTTGACTAATAGAGGGAAGAGAGAAATGAGACAAAATAAAGTGTCAGTGGCTAAGAGATTTTTAAACAGAGCAAAGAGATTATTCTGGATGTTATTCTTATGCATTATATAGATATCCCTGTTTATAGTGTTTTGGAGTGGCTAGAGGGAAGTACCTGTAACGGCTGAACTGTGTTCCAGTAGCCTTGATTCTTGAAGACGATTGTATAACTATATGGCTTTTACAGTGTGTGTGGTTTGACAGGATGTATGTCCCCTAGAAAAGCCATGTTTTAATCAAAATCCCATTCCCTATTCAATACTGTATGCTTGAAACTGTAATCAGATCATCTCCCTGGATGAAGCTGGATTAAGTGACGACATGTCTCCACCTATTTGGGTGGGTCTTGATAAGCTTCTGGAGTCCTATAAAAGAGGAAACATTTTGGAGAATGGAAGAGATTCAGAGAGAGCAGAGAATGCTGCAGCACCATGAAGGAGAGAGTCCACCAGCCAGCAACCTTTGGAGACGAAGAAGGAAAACACCTCCCAGGGAGCTTCATGAAACAGGAAGCCAGGAGAGGAAGCTAGCAGATGACGCCGTGTTCGCCATGTGCCCTTCCAGCTGCGAGAGAAGCCCTAACTGTGTTCGCCATCTTCTCACTTGAGAGAAAAGCCCTGAACTTCATCGGCCTTCTTGAACCAAAGTATCTTTCCCTGGATGGATACCTTTGATTGGACATTTCTATAGACTTGTTTTAATTGGGACATTTTCTCGGCCTTAGAGCTGTAAACTAGCAACTTATTAAATTCCCCTTTTTAAAAGCCATTTCGTTTCTGGTATATTGCATTCCAGCAGCTAGCAAACTAGAACACAGTGTGACTGTGTGATTGTGAAAACCTCTTGTCTGATGCTCCTTTATCCAGGGCATGAACAGATGAGTTAAAAAAAAAAAAAAGGATAAAAAATAAATGGGGGGGGATAAAGGGTAAAAAATTGGTAGAATGAAATAATAATGGACAATGAGAGGGAGGGGTTAGCAGTAGGGGATGTATGTTTTTTATTTTTTTCTTTTTATTTCTTTTTCTGGAGTGATGCAAATGTTCTAAAAATGATCATGGTGATGAATATACAACAGTGTGATGATATTGTGAGCCACTGATTGTACACGATGTATGGACTCTGTGTGTGAAGATTTCTCAATAAAAATATTTCAAAAAAATAAATTTTTGCCAAAGTGATAGGTAAACAAGTAGTATCTTTCTTGCTTTAATATGTATGTCCCTGATTAAAAGTGGTTCAGTGGTAGAATGCTCACATTCCATGCGGGAAACCCGGGTTTGATTCCCAAACCATGCACCATTCATTCCCCCCAAAAAAGTGAAGTTGAGCCTCTCTCCATATGTTTACTGGTCATTTAGACTTCTGTGTATTTCCGCTTCCTCTCTTGTATTCATATTTCTATTGTTATCTGTACTTTTGGACTCCCTTGAGTGATATTAATCTTTGTCCTGTGGTATTACATATATTTTTATCATTTATTTTTCTTTTGTTTTTGTTCATGTCTTTTGTCATACCAAATTCTTAAAACTTGTATTTAGTCGTTTTTGGATTCTGTTTTTCCTGACTTGCTTAGAAATATTTCCCCTACTCTAAAAGTTACATATTCTAAATTATCTAATAATAATTTTAATTTTGTGCTTTACATTTAAATCTTTACTCCACCAGAAATATGCATTGTATAAGGTATGCGATAGGGATTGAGGTTTGTTTTTTCCAATTATTTCAGCATCATTTGTTTAATAAAACCTCCTTTCTTCCATTAAATCGAAATGCTTCATTTGGCATAGATTAAGTTCCATGTATACTTAAGCCTGTTTCAGGATATCTCTTCTATTCCATCAATCATTCTTGGGCTATCACTATTTTCTTTACACTCACTTTGTGGCAATACAAGTAATTTATTAAGGAGCTTGAGATACATGGGTTATAAATATGATAGTTTATTTTTTTCCCCAGAACTGCCCTCAAAGTTTCATCTGTTGAACTTCATTTTTTTCTGGAGAATGGGTCCCTTAATGACATTTTGATCATTTGCTACAAATTTCTAGCCACTCTTGGCTGTTAGGATAGTCTCCACTTTTGTTGTTGTTTTTTAGGGTGAATGGTCCAGGAAGCAAACCCAGGTCTCCTGCATGAAAGGTGAGCATTCTACCACTGAACCCCACCTGTGCACCCCCCATTTTGGTTTTTGAGACTCAGTTCTGGTCATCAACATGGCAGTGTAAGACATCCCCTAGAAAAATCTCCTAATCCCACTTGCCCAGAACCCTAGAGTATGAGAGAGAGACTGGGGAAGGACTCCACAATGCTGAATGAAAGTTAAAAAAAGAAAAAAAAAAAAAAAGGTAGGCTATTTAAGTCCCAGACCTGCCAGTCTGGACCCACCCTCCTCACTCAGTTCCAGCAGCTTAAGAGTTACACACAGGCAGCATATCCTGGGTCCCTCCCATCGTGGATGCAGACTGTAGAGCCACTGGCAGCAGCAGGTTAGAACCCATGTATATCCGGCATTGGGACACAAGTCTGCAGAGACCCAGGGTGGAATACAAATGGCTGCCTAGTGTGCACATACAAAAAGGCCCCCAGGAAATAAAAGGAATGTGGTGGAACTGTTGGCAAGAGGTGCACACCCTTGATTCACTCTGTTTGCTGGACCACCTAAACACAAAACAGACCTTTCTGGATTGACCCCTCTGATTCCCTGGGGTAGGATACCCTAATGGGGAAAAAAAATGGAGACAGAAAAACCTCATGGAAAAAAAGGGGGAACCGAACTGCTGCAAAACAGGATGAGTCCCTGAACTAAATAGGATAGTGAAAAGCGGGTCCTGAGTGAGGCAGAGAATTTAAACAAATCCTAGGGACTGCTGAGAAAATTCTGCACAAAAACGGAACAGAGTCCCACGTGGGGCTCCCATGTCAACACCCGTCCCTCCACCTTCCCACAGCCTTGGGCTCCCTTCTCAGGCTGTGCCAGGGTTACCCTGCTCTGCAAATGAGTGGGAGCCAGGTGAGCCTGTGAGAGGAGCTGCCGTCATCCATTCACTGCAGAGTCCAAGGGGGAAAGGAGAGACCTGGAGGACACCAACATGAACAAGTTATGAAATCATCACAGAAGGATAAAGTCGGTCAGTTTATGATCTTCAAACAATCTGAAAAAAAGCAAAAGTAATCTGTCTGTCTTCAAATGACTGGAAGTTACATGTTGCAGCAGAATTTTTTTCCAAAATCCTGAACTTTATATACGACAGAGTGTAAAAGGAAGAAGTTTAAAAAAAGGTACAAAGATCCACAAGATGAAATATGAAATTGGTAGAGACAGTATACAGCAGTTCTGTGATGACCAGGACTTGCTGCAGCCAGCATTAGTATTTTGATCATTGCATGGAAATTCAGAGCAGCAACACAGAGCAAGTTCTCCAAACAAGTTCATGGATGGCATGACAGACTTAGGATGTGACAACAGAGAAAAATTAAAGGCCTAGGTACTCAAGATGAAACAAGAATTGAAAGAACCAGGACAACTTAAGAGCTTTTACCAGTTTACTTTTAATTTTGCAAAGAATCCAGGACAAAAAGGATTAGATCTAGAAACAACCATTTCCTACTAGAAGTTAGTGCTTAACAGAAGATTTAAATTCTTAGACCTATGGAATAAATTTTGTGGAACATCATTGTGCTGATTTGAAAGGAAGTATGCCCCCTAAGAAAAGCCATATTTTAATATAAATCCCATTTCATAAGGGTAGAATGGTCTCTGTTCAATATGTATGTTTGAAACTGTGATCGGATCATCTCCCTGGATGATGTGATTTAGTCAAGAATGGTTGTTAAACTGGATTAGGGGATGACATGTCTCCACCCATTTGAGTGGGTCTTGATTAGTTTCTGAAGTCCTATAAAAGAGGAAACATTTTGGAGAATGAGAGATTCAGAGAGAGCAGAGAATGCTGCAGCACCACGAAGCAGAGAGTCTACCAGCCAGTGACCTTTGGAGATGAAGAAGGAAAATGCCTCTCAGGGAGCTTCATGAAACAGGAAGCCAGGAGACAAAGCTAACAGATGACGCCGTGTTTGCCATGTGCCCTTCCAGCCAAGAGAGAAGCCCTGACTGTGTTTGCCATGTGCCTTCTCACTTGAGAGAGAGACTCTGAACTTCATCGGTCTTCGTGAACCAAGGTATCTTTCCCTGGATGCCTTTGATTGGACATTTCTATAGATTTGTTTTAATTGGGACATTTTCTCAGCCTTAGAACTGTAAACTAGCAACTTCTTAAATTCCCCCTTTTAAAAGCCATTCCGTTTTGGTATATTGCATTCCGGCAGCTAGCAAACCAGAACAATCATAAACGATCAATACTGAAAGGTACTTGGACTCTTCTTTAGACATCAGTACAATGATTGCAGGTGATATATCTAATTATGATGAAGAAGGAGCAGGGTCTGTTCTTACTGATGACTTTTTGGAATTTGCACACCCTCAAATTGCTGGGACAAAAAAGTACAACACTTCAGCACTAAAGGAACCTTCTAGAATCTACAAACTCTGTACAATAAATACAATGAGAAATTACACAGTTTCTGCTGGTTGAGGTTGAGACACAACATTAAGGATACATCTTGGACCATATTGCATTTTATTCTTACGATGGTTTGGACATGTCTTTTAGTCAGGTCCGCTCTAAACATTTATAATTCCAATATTGTGCACTTCATATTATATATGTGTACCATCCAAGGTTTTTCTCCCATAAGCCTTAGAAGCTTCATGGTGATTATTTTGAGGTTTCCATTCTTGCATAAGAATGTCTTAATCAGAAAATGGTTTGGCATAAGAATTAAACATATGAAATTTACAATTTATAAAAACTTCTTAAATATATGCTTTAGGGTGGTTGCAAAACTTTGTTGATAGCACTTCATAAGTGTATCAGATCTTAAAGGGTGTTTTGGTTTTGAAAAAAAATTTTTTTCCTGACAAATCACATTTATTATTGACATGAATAGAGTATCTGATGAAAATAACCAATGGGGAAAAAATTTAGGAGAACTTGGAGTCTACCTAAAAAGTTTAGTATGTTTCAGACCCTCAATTTCCAAAAGGTTCTACGGAAGTACTCTGCACTCTTATCTTACCCATATTTATAGTATAGTTGTTCTACAGGAAGCTTTTATTTAGAAAATGCCCACATAATGGTAGACTCCACCCCTTTCTACATTATGCATCATATAATTGGATTTCATATTTTTGAAATGCTTATATGCTGGTCAAATAAGTTATTTAATTTGATGTTTTAGATTGCTATACAGTACAATGTTCTAAATTAAAAGTTTATTATTTTGGGTTTTTTTGGGGGGGTCATTGCCCTATGAAACACAAATGAAATTCCCTTAATTTATAAGAAAATAGTAGGAATTAAATTTTAAAAACGGTTATTATGAGCCATGAAGTTCAAGCTCTCATAGATACTGCTCCTTCAGACAAACAACAATCACAACAAAAACCAGAACATATCAAGATTCCTGAAGGGGGACAGAGGAAAGAGAACTTTCTCCTGGAGGTGAACAGCTGCACATAAAAGAGCAATCTTAAAAGTTGTATTATATATCCAGGGCAAAATTCAGAACAGTTAAACACAGGTTACTCTAAAGGTCCCAAAAAAGTTGAGCTAAACATCAAGAAGGGCCTTAACACAAAGCCAATCATTAGTAAAAACCCAAGTAAGGGAGAATCTGACCTTCAGAGTTAGTGTATCAAAATAATCTGATGCCCAGACATCAGCAAAAATTACCAGCCACATTAAGAAACAGGAAGATATGGCTCAGGGGAACAAATTAAAACTTCATAGAAGACAAAGAATTTGGAGCAACTAATCAAAGAAGTTCAAACAAATCTCCTAAATTCAAAGGAGATGAAGTAAAATATGGATACAAATAAAGTAATGGTGGATATAGAGCTAAAGGAATTAAGAAGATAATGCATGAACAAAAAGAAGAATTTGAAAGTTTAAAAGGAAACATGACAAATTATGGGGATGATAGTCACAATAATGGAGATTAAAATAAGCTAGAGGCATACAACAGCAGACTTGAACAGGCAGAAGAAAGAATCAGTGAATTAGAGGATAGGACAATCAAAATTGTACTGTCAGTATGACATAGAATGAAGAACAGAAAAAAATCCAGCAGTGTCTCAGAACCTGAGTGACAGCATGAAGTGTACAAACATATGCATCATGGGTTTCCCAAAGGGAGAAGAGAAAGGAATAGGGGCAGAAAGAATATTTGAGGTAATAATGGCCAAAAATTTCCCAACTATTATGAAAGACATAAATACAGACGTCCAAGAAGTGCAACATACTACAACCAGAATAAACCCTAATAGACCTGTTCTGAGACACATGCACATGTTAATCAGAATGTCAAATGCCAACAATAAAAACAGAATTCAGAAAGCAGCAAGAGAAAAGCAATTCACCACATACAAAGGACCCTCAATAAGATTAAATGTCATTTTCTTATCAGAAACCATGTTGGTTAGAAGGGAGTGGAATGATGTATTTAAGGTACTAAAAGAGAAAAAACTGCTAGCCAAAAATTCTTTATCCAGAAAGACTGTCCTTCAAAAGTGAGGGAGAGGACTTATAGGAAGATGGTGGAATAGGATAGGCTGAGTTCATCCCTGCTCCGTGGGACAACTAGAAAAGTAACAGAAAAATGTCTGGGACAGTAGTTCAAGGATGCAAATGACCTGAGAGGGTCTTCTACACTATATAGGCAGATCCTGGATGAAAAACCTGAGGAATTGGGACACAGGGAAGGAGGTGAGTGGGCTTAGTCATGACTCCATTGAGGATAAGAGGCCACGCCCAGGAAAGTACCTGCCCCCACAGCTGGCTTGGGAGATCAGGCCCCTCAGCTCCTCAGCTGGGAGCTCCCTTGAGGAACCTAGAAGCCAGTAAACTTGCTTTCCCTGCTCAAAGAGACCATCTAGCTAGTGCACAGAGCCTACCACTCCCCTTTCCATTCAGAGCCCTCGGGAGTGCATGGAATGGGAGGTGGGGACAAGGAAGCAAGTCATGCCATGCCCAGTGCCACACCCCATGCCCCCATGCCACACCCTACCTCACACCTAACTGGCAGGCATTTCCAGATTGACTGTGGACAGGGGCAGCTGAAATACCCAGTCCCACAGCCTAAGGTCCTTCCAAGCAGGAGCCTGGGGGCCATCAGACCCTCTGGACCCACAAGTAAAATCTCTGCTAAGGTACACACTACCCAGCCCCCAGCCCTGGGGTTGGTGGTTTTCAGTACACCCCAGGGCCAGTGGACCTGGCTGGACTTGCACCAGGTCTCCATCCTACTCACCTGGCTGCCACAGTCAGGGAGAGGAGGGCCTGCAGGGAAGAGGTGGCCAAAGAGCACCATCTGCTAGGAAGAAATGGAAAGTGCAGTTTGCCAAACTACCTGTCTGTCTAGCTTCAAACAGACCCTCAAGTAGAGCAGCATCCCCTGCATGAGGTCAAGGCCTTGGTTTCGGGGTGGGGGTGGGGGATTCCTGACCATCAAGGCAAACCCAAGCAAATACAAAAGCTTAGACAACGGAGGGAAATCAACTTCAAAAATAACCCTATCAAGTAAATCAAATGCCTTGACGTGAACAGAAAATCACAAACATATGAAGAGGCAGGGAGGTATGGTCCAACCACATGACAAAATTAAAGCACCTGAGGAAACACAGACTTTGGAACAACTAATCAAAGATGTTCATACAAATCTCCTAATTAAATTCAGTGGGTGGGCTAATGACTAGAAGAGCATAAAGAAGAATCTGAAAGAATAAACAGAAAAATAATGGATATCACAGAGATGAAAGATACTGTAGCCCAAATTAAAAATACACTAGAGAAACACAACAGCAGATGAAGAGATCACAGAGATGAAAGATACTGTAGCCCAAATTAAAAATATACTAGAGACACAGAACAGCAGATTTGAAGAGGCAGAAAAAAAGAATAAGCAAACTGGAGAACAGGACAATTGAATTTGAATGCACAAAAGAACAAATGGCAAAAAGATGGAAAAAATTGAAGTGGATCTTAGGGAAATGATGGACAACATGAACTGTGCAAATATAAGAATCATCAGTGTCCCAGAAGAAGAAGAGAAGAGTACCAATAAGAGTAAGTTAAAGGATAAAAACAGAAAGAGGTAAAAATATATAGATCTGACAAATGCAAAGGGCTGGGAACGTTAGTTGAAGATATAATTGGGGAAAATTTCCCAACCCTTATAAAAGACAAAAATATGCAAATCAAAGAAGTCTAACGAATCCCAAATAGAATAAATCCTAATAGGCCTACTCTAAGACACATACTAATCAAGTTGTCAAATATTGAAGCAAAGCAGAAAGTCCTGAAAGCGGCAAGAGAAAAGCAACTCATTACATACAAGAGAAACCACATAAGACAGTTCGGACTACTCAACAGGCACCATGGTGGTGAGAAGGCAGTGGTATGATATATCTAAAATCCTAAATGAGAAAGACTTTGAGCCAAGAATTCTGTATCCAGCTAAATTATCCTTCAAAAGTGAGGAAAAGATTAACATTTTCACAGACAGACAAAGGCTGAGAGAATCTGACAACAAGACTGGACTTATAAGAAATCCTAAAGGGAGTTCTGCTGGCTGAAAAGAAAAAGACAGGAGAGGGAAGTCTGCAGGAGGGCACAGAATTGAAGAGTACCAATAAGAGTTAAGTTAAAGGATAAAAAGAGAAAGAGGGGAAAATATATAGATCTGACAAATGCAAACCAAAGGATAAGATGGTAGATTCAAGAAATGTTGTTATACAGTAATAACTTTGGATGTTAATAATTTTAGGTGTTAATGGACTAAACTCACCAATTAAAAGGTACAGACTGGCAGAATGGATTAAGAAATATGAACCATCCATATGCTGCTTACAAGAGACTCATCTTAGACCCAAGAATACAAATAGGAAGGAAAAAAGATGTTCAATCCAAGTTGCAACCAAAAGAAAGCAGTAGTAGCTATACTAACATCAGACCAAATAGACTTTAAATGTAAAGACATCATAAGAGACAGAGGGCATTACATATTAATAAAAGGGAAAATTCACCAAGAAGAAATAACAGTCAAATGTTTATACTCTCAATCAAAGTACGTGAGGCAAACATTGGCAAAACTAAAGGGAACAACAGATGTGTCAACAATAATAGTGGGAAACTGCAATACACCACTCTTCTCTTATAGATGGAACAACCAGAGAATCAACAAGGAAATGGAGAGCTTAAACAATCTGATAAATGAATTAGACCTAACACACATATATAGATCATTACACCCCAAAACACGAGAATATACATTCTTCTCTAGGGCTCATGGAACATTCTCCTTGATGGATCATATGCTGGGCCACAAAACAGGTCTTTATAAATTTAAAAAAAGACTGAAATTACTGAAAGTATTTTCTCTGTTCACAATAAAATGAAGCTAGAACCAATAACCACTAAATAACCAGACCTTTCAAATATATGCAGATTAAATAATGCACTCTTAATCAGTGGGTCAGAGAAGAAATTGCTAGAGAAATTGGTAAACATCTGGAGATAAATGAAAATGAGAGTTTTATTTTTTAATTTCATGCCCCTTATATACAATGAAAACTAGGCCAATTTATGGCTCCAGGGACTTGTGGCAGAGTGGGTAATGGGGTCCATTGTCTACAACCCCCTTCAGTCTCTCTTTGAATGTCTACCCGCTCCTCCCTTCAGAGCCTACATTCTCCTGGAGCCATCTCTTGCTCACATGCCTGGCTACTTACTGGTGCTAGGTTGATTATCTGATGCTAGTGGTCTTTGTTGATAAGTCTACTGTAGACAGTGTGTGTAGGTTCTGCTTTTTCTTTTTTTCCATACATAACTTTTTTCCTGCGATTAACAGCCTTCTTCCCCTAGAAAGGCAACCAGATCTGTCTTAGAGAGCAGAATGTGCCCCAGGCCCTGTGAATCCTGAATCTTTTTCTTAGGAGCCCTTAAGGAGGAGAATCACACCCTCTCCACACTTACAGGACTTAGAAAAAAAAGTTTCCAGGAACATGGCACTCCCACCCCTCCACACACACTCCTACATCCCAAGGCTGAGCTTTCACATCCGTAGGAGTCTTTTTCCTATGTTGATATTTATTCACTTGTTGACCTCTCTTGCCCCTCTCAAGCCTACTATTCATTCTTCCAATAACTCAATTCACAAATACTTTCTGAAGAAAGCTTTCCTGATCCCCCAAACCAGGTCATTTCCCCCCATTATTTGTTTTCTAGTTCCTGTATCTCATTTCTACTACTTATCACAATTGTAATTAAATAGTTAATGTTTTGATTCATCTTGTTATGTGTTTTTCCTGCCAGAATATGAATTATACGAGGACATATACTTGTTTTTAAATGTTTGTTTCTCCAATATTCTAGACAATGTATTGCACTACAATTGGTGTTTACTGAATGAACTAATGGACAGAAGCTGAAATAGATTCTGAAGGACTGACAGAGGGAAAGGGAAAATGTTAGAGCAGAACAAAATTATCAGAATCTTGGAAACAAAAATGCCAATTAATAATTTGGTGGATAGAAAATAAACCAGCTTGGCTAGAGAATAGGGTTTGTGGAGGGGAATTCTGGAAGATAAAGGTGGAGATGTAGATCTCGGGCAGATTTTGGTAAACTCTGAATATGAACATCTGCTTAACAAACAACACAGTCCTGGTTCATCAGAACATTTCATTTGAGTACATTTCAAAAGCTGACTAGACACACTAAAATGGTAAATAGCTTTATCTAATTGAATTGGAGAAAAGAAAACACTTGGAGGATTTGGGGGAATAGTGTTCAAATAGTTTTCAAAATAGTTAAGGTTTTTTTTAAATAATTTTTTATTAATTAAAAAAATTACAAGAAAGAAGTGCAAACATCCTTAATATATGCTCATTCCGTTCTACATATATAGTCAGTAATTCACAATATCATCACATAGTTGCATATTCATCATCATGATCATTTCTTAGAACATTTGCATCAATTCAGAAAAAGAAATAAAAAGACAACAGAAAAATAAAACAAAAACAGAAAAAGAAAAAAAATTTTACATACCATACTCCTCCCTTTCACTGATCACTAGCATTTCAAACTGAATTTATTTTAACATTTGTTCCCCCTATTATTTATTTTTACTCCATATGTTCTACTCGTCTGTTGACAAGGTAGATAAAAGGAGCATCAGACACAAGGTTTTCACAATCACACAGTCACATTGTGAAAGCTGTATCATTATACGATCATCATCAAGAAACATGGCTACTGGAACACAGCTCTACATTTTCAGGCAGTTCCCTCAATAGTTAAGGTTTTTAACCTTAACATGTGCTCTTCTTAAATAGATACTTAAGTATAACAGTCAGCTATACTATATAAATGTTTAATTTCCCACCTTATTGTGTACTAGAAAATGTAATGAAAAAATATTGCCCATAATGAACACCTTTAGCTTCCTTACTACAACTTCCAGAATCCTCTACCATGAGAACAAATTCTTCTACTTAAGGGATTTTTTGGGGGAGCGGGATGGGGTGCATGGTCCGGGAATTAAACCCCAGGTCTCCCTCATGAAAAGTGAGCATTCTACCACTGAACCACCAGTGCACCCCCTACTAAAGGAATTTTAAATGCTTTATTTTTCTTTGACATTCTGCTGACATTAAGATTTTGATTTAAGAGTATAGTAAACAGTCATACGGTACCCTGCATGCCTCCTCCCATGCCATGGCACAGAGGCAGCAATAAGAGCTCCAGTGCCCGCCGCCCGCTGCCATGACCTTCAACTACCTGGTGATCAGGTGTGGCTTGGGTGGGCTCACCAGTGCCAGGGCCGCGTGGCAGAGAGCCACAAACTGGACTGCACTTGCATAAATGTTGGCTGTGTACCCAAAAAGGTAATATGGAACACAGCTGTCCACTTTGAGCTCATGCATGACCACGTTTAGGGCTTTGAAAGCTGTGAGAGTACATTTAATTGGAATGTTATAAAGGAAATGTGGGATATGTATGTGAGCTGTCTGAACACCATCCATCAAAACAACCTAACAAGGCCCACATAAAAATCATCCATGGCCATGCAGCTTTCACAGGCAATCCTGAGCCCACAGTAGAAGTCAAGGGGAAATAATATACTGCTTCTCACATCTGATTGCCACAGGAACCAGCCTACGAATAACCAGTGATAGATTTTTTTCAACTAGAAGAATTGCCTAGCCACTGTGTCATCATTGGTACAAGTTGTATTGCTGTGGACATGGCCAGGATCATTTCAGCCCCGGGCTCTAAGACATCACTGATGATATGGCATGAGGTACATAGAAATTTTTATTCAATCATCAGTTCAAACTGCTAGAGGATGCTAGCATAGAGATCCTGGAATACCCACAGGTCGGGGATGTTAACAGACCTTGTCTAGCTTGGAATTCTACATGGTTGGTTCAGTTCCTGAGAAGTAACCCACCTCTACCATGACTGTGCATGTTGACTGTTTGCTGTGAGCCACTGGGCCAGACCCAAATTCCAGCAGCCTTAATTTAAGTGAATTGGTATTCAGACTGATGAGAGTGGTCATATCATAGCAGATGAATTCCAGAATACCATTGTAAAAGGCATCTATGCAGCTGGGGAAGTGTGTGGAAAAACTCTTCTTAAACCAGTTGCAATAGCTGCTGGCTGAAAACTAGCCCACAGACTATTTGAAGGCAAAGAATATTCCAAATTAGACTATGAGAACTTTTCTACAGTGGTCTTCAGCCCCCCCGCCCCCCACATTGGGACAGTAGGACTCACAGAAGATCAAGCGATTTCTAAATATAGACAAGAAAATGTGAAGATCTATTTAACCTCCTTTATCCCAATGTATCATGCAGTTACCAAAAAGAAAACAAAATGTGTGATGAAAATGATTTGTGCCAACAAAGAGGGACAGGTTGGGATCCCTTTGCAAGGAATTGGGTATGATGATATGCTGCAGGGCTTTGCTGTTGTGGTAAAAATGGGTGCAACCAACGCCAACTTTGACAACATGGCTGCCATTCACCCCACCTCTTCAGAAGAACTGGTCACCCTTCACTGAGAACAGAGATGTGCCCTTGACAGCTGGACCAAGAGACCTATGAACCAAATAGTCATCTTTACCTACTGTTCCAATGTTATGTGTTTCTTTATTTTAATGAGGATCTTTTTATAGTGGACATTTTCAGTAAATCACAGAACTTATTTAAGTAATTGAAAATTTTTTTTTGTTATCCAGAATTGATTTTCATTTGATCACTTCTCAGCAAAATTAATAGTTTTAAATGTTTTTTATTATTAATTTTTAAATTTTTTAAAAATACCAAAAAACACTAAACACAAACATTCGTAACTTTTGATCATTCCATTCTACATATATAATCAGTAATTCATAATATCATCACATAGTTGCATATTCATCATGATCATTTCTTAGAACATTTGCATCTATTCAGAAAAAGAAATAAAAAGAAAACAGAAAAAAATTCATACATACCATACCCCCACCCCTCCCCCTCACTGATCACCAGCATTTCACTCTAAATTTATTTTAACATCTGTTTCCCCTATTATTCATCTTTATTCCATATGTTTTACTTGTCTGTTGATAAGGTAGATAAAAGGAGCATCAGACACAAGGTTTTCACAATCACACAGTCACACTGTGAAAGCTATATCATTGTACAATCATCTTCAAGAAACATGGCTACTGGAACACAGCTGTACATTTTCAGGCAGTTCAGCCTCTCCATTACATCTTGAATAACAAGGTGATATCTACTTAATGCGTAAGAATAACCTCCAGGATAACCTCTTGACTCTTTGGAATCTCTCAGCCATTGACGCTTTGTCTCATTTCACTCTTCCCTCTTTTGGTCGAGAAGGTTTTCTCAATCCCTTGATGCTGAGTCTCAGCTCATTCTAGGATTTCTGTCCCACATTGCCAGGAAGGTCCACACCCCTGGGATTTGTGTCCCACGTAGATAGGGGGAAGGTGGTGAATTTGCTTGTTGTGTTGGCTGGAGAGAGAGGCCACATCTAGGCAACAAAAGAGGTTCTCTTGGGGGTGAGTCTTAGGCCTAATTTTAAGTAGACTTGACCTATCCTTTGTGGGGTTAAGTTTCATATGAACAACCCCCAAGATTGGGGGCTCAGCCTTTAGCTTTGGTTGTCCGCACTGCTTGTGAGAATATCAAGAATTCAACTTGGGGAAGTTGAATTTCTCCCCTTTCTCACCATTCCCTGATGGGGGCTTTGCAAATACTTTTTTATTCACTGATCATATCACTCTGGGATTTATCAGGGCATCACTCTGGACAAACCAAGAAAATCTCATGTCCTACTCAAGGTTCCATGTACTTATGGTGTTCAATTAAGCTGTCTACTGTTTCAATGTTATGTGCTTCTTTATTTTAATGAGGATCTTTTTATAGTGGACATTTTCAGTAAATAATAGCGCTTATTTAAGTAATTGAAAATTTTTTTTGTTACCCAGGATTGATTTTCATTTGATCACTTCTCAGCAAAATTAATAGTTTTAAGTGTTTTCTTTTAAAACAGCTCTGTGCTAGCTGTGTTGTTAGTTTCAGCCTCATCTCAAGTATAAAACTATATGAAGTACCAATAAATTAATGTACTTGATGACTATAGAGGAAGATGACAGCAGCCTGTCATAGTTTAAATAATCCGCAAATGCATAGATTCTTTCTAGTATTTTTTGAAGCCAGTACTGCGCTCTGTATATTGCAAAGCTGTTTCAAGGTTGTGACCTTTCTCTGAAAATGTAAAAATGAAAGTTCTGCCCCATTTTTTTGTTTTTAACTTTTTTATTGTCTAGTATAACATATCTAGTAAGCAAAGAAAGAAAAAAGCAATAGTTTTCAAAGCACTCTTCAAGTTGTTACAGGACTGATCCCAGAGTTTGTCATGGGCTACCATATGATCCTCTCAGATTTTTCCTTCTAGCTGCTCCAGAATATAGGAGGCTAGAGGGCTTAAATATTTTATCACCACAATAAAATTTTTTCTTTTTTGTGAAAAATAACATATATGCAAAAAAAACAATAAATTTCAAAGCTCAGCACCACAATTAGTTGTAGAACATATTTCAGAGTTTGACGTGGATTAAAATTCCACAATTTTAGGTTTTAACTTTTTGCTGCTCTAAGATACTGGAGACTAAAAGAGATGTGTTTAATTATTCAGCATTCATATTCATTTGTTAAATCCTGTCTTCACTGTGTAACTCTACCATCACCTTTTATCTTTCTATCCTTCTCTTTAGGGGTCTTTGGGCTATGGCCATTCTAACTTTTTCATATTGGAAGGGTCTGTCACTAATATGGAGTAGGGAGATGGAACTAACTGATGTTCTGGAGAGGCTGGGCCCTCTAGGCTTCAGGACTTATCTGGTCCAGGGACCCATCTGGAGTTTGTAGGTTTCTGGAAAGTTATTCTAGTGCATGGAACCCTTGTGGAATCTTATATATTGCCCTAGGTGTTCTTTAGGATTGGCTGGAATGGTCCTGGTTGGGGTTTGGCAGGTTATGTTAGGTAGCAAGGTCTACCTAAAGCTTGTGTAAGAGCAACCTCCTGAGTAATCTCTCAACTCTATTTGAACTCTCTCAGCCACTGACACTTTATTAGTTATACTTCTTTTCCCCCTTTTGGTCAGAATGGAATTGTTGATCCCAAGATGCCAGGGAGATTTTCACCCCTAGATGTCATGTCCCACGTAGGAGGAAGGGCAGTGACTTCACTTGCAATGTTTGCCCCCCCCCCTTGTTTTGCCCCCTTTGTTTTTATTCTTTCGTTTTAAATGGTTAAACACTGTTGTGTTATTTTTATGGACTGAAGTGCATCAAACTTGGAAAAGACTTGAAGAGGCTGATTAAATATCTCTGAGGGGGTATTGTAGAAGTGATTCCACTTTTCAGAGGGAAATGGACTCAACTACTTCAAAAGTCCCTTCCTATGCTAAGAGTCATAGGTCAATGAACAATTTCAATATTTGTATACATTGTTATTTTATCTGAAAACTGCTTCAAAAGGGTTGAAAATAAATCATAGCCTTCTTATAAAATTAAAAAAGAAAGTACAGGAAACAATAGGGCATAAGTGACACCAACAATAGTTTCTAAGGAATTCTGAGAATGAAAATGAGAGTGGGCTCAAGAAAAAAAAAATGGGTGAAAAGAATGGCAAGACAACAGTTTTAGAAAATTTAGAGTTCTTTTTATAATTGAGATATAATCCACATAACAAAATTCACCCCTTTAAAGGGTACAATCCATTGTATTTCAATATATTCACAATGTTGTACAACCATCACCACTAACTAGAACCATCCAGAACGTTTCCATCACCCCATACAGAAACCCCCTAATCATTATCAATCATACCTGATTACGCCAACCCTGTGGCAATCACTAATTTAGTTTCTATTGCAATGATTTGCCCATTCTGGCCATTTCATATAAATGGAATCATATAATATGTGGCCTTTTGCATCTGGCTTCTTTCACTTAGCATGTTCTCAAGGTACAGCCATGCTGTAGCTTGTATTAGCACTTCATTCCTTTGTATGACCAAATAATACTCCACTGTATGTGTATATTTTGTTGATCCATTTATCAGTTGACAGACATGCAGTTTTTCCACTTGGTGCTAGCATGACTAGTTATGAACATTCATGTACAAGTTTTCATGTGAACATGTAGCTTCAATTCTGTTGGGTACATACCCAGGAATGGAATTGCTGGAACACATAGTAACTGTATGCTTAACTTTTGGAGGGATTGACAAAATGTTGTCCATAGCAGCTGTACCATATTACATTCCCATCAGCAATGTCTGCGGTTACTACTTTCTCCACATTCTCACCAACCCCTATTATTTTCTTTTTTTTTTTAAATTATAGTTAGCCTAATGGGTATGAATTTAGTGTTTTACTATAAAAGGAAACAAAGAATTAGATTGGTGACTAAAGGTGGTGATTGGATCAAATGTTTGCTTTTTTTAAAGATGGGCTATATCATAGCATGCTTGTACATTATGGAAATAATCTAGTAGAAAAGGTAAAAATTGATGATGTAGGAGAGAGACTGGACAGTTGTGGAAGCCATGTTCTAGAAGGGGAGAGGATGTATCCAGCAAATAAGTGGAGGGCTTTGCCTTCTTTGGGAGCACAGACAGTTGACCTGGTATAACAGGTGGAAAGGCAGAGCAAATGAGTGGAGGTGGAGGTAGGATGATAGCTTCAGAGGTGAGCACCCATGGAAGTCCTCTTGCATTTGTTTTCCCAGTGAAACAAGTAGGAGGATCAGTAGATATTAAAGGTTTGGAGACAAAATGTGTGATAAAGTCATTTAGGATTGAATTGACTAGAATTACAGTCTTTCCTATTATGTAGGACAGAAAGGCATCACTCAAGAGCCACTTGAAATTAGTGATCATAAATTTAAAATGAGACCAGGCAGTATTGTTTTTTCTCCAGCACATGATTTTCTCTAACCATATCAGAAGTTTTCAGTTTTTGAATGAATCAACAAACAAAGGAGTTATATTGCATGCACAGAAGACATTTTTCAGTTTGTTACTTATATGTTTTTAATTGGAAGTGCTTTATACTGATTTTGTTAAAATTAAGGACTTCAGATAATAGTAAACAATCTCATCAAGGTGTTTGAATGATGATTTTATTTTAGTGCCTTTATTTCTGTTGATGTTCCTGTATATAAAGGATGCAAAACTAAAAACTGGTTTCAATCTGCCCACACACATATTATTTAAAAAAAAAAAGAAAGAAACCAGAAGTAAATGGTAGCCTCTTTAAGGACCTCATATTTTCTCTAGAATTGTTTTTCAAAATTCTGAACTATGCTTAATTATCTACTCATTTATTCATTCAGCAAAGCATTTTCTCAGTATCTTCTCTTTTCCCAGTTACAAGAAAGACATAACTAAATAAAAAAATGATTCCTACCTTGAAGTATACTGCAAACATCTGGATGTAGATTTTAGAAAAGGCAGATTTTTTATTTAAACGAACTCTATTAGGGAATTTGGTCCTATTTAGCATCACATAGATATAGCACTGAAAAAGAATGGTATGAAATTTGTAAAACAAAAAATTTAAACATTAATTAGCTTAATACATTATATATAAAATCATTCCAGTAGGAAGTTGAATTCTTGATATAAGTTGAATTCTTGATATTCTCACAAGCAGTGCGGACAACCAAAGCTATAAGCTGAGCCCTCAGTCTTCGGGTTTGTTCATATGAAACTTAACCCCACAAAGGATAGGTCAAGTCTACTTAAAATTTAGGCCTAAGAGTCACCCCCAGGAGGGCCTCTTTTGTTACTCAGATGTGGCCTCTCTCTCCAGCCAACAT
>PVIY010024595.1:0-37828 GCA_004026745.1 Myrmecophaga tridactyla
AGACTGTTGAATTTTAAGCACTGTTGAACCCTAAGAAAAACTGGCTACAACACTTATCTTCAGGCTCTATGGGGTTGGCAGGTGAGATACACAGCATCTTCTCCTTGCCAAACTCCAGGAGGCCTTTCACAAAGAATACAACATGGTGGCTCTAGAAATACCCAACCAGTAAGAAGATGGTTTTATTTAGTATTTGAAATATTTTTTTAATTTTCTTATTTATCTTTGAGAGCTGACTCTTAGGTCTGGAGCAAGCCTGCCTTTCATTGGAGGCAGGTAAACTGCTCTGGCTTCCCGTTCTACCTCTGCATCATCTGTCAGGTCCTCCCCTTTTCCCCAGCAGTCTACGGCCTATAACACCAGAAGGCATGGACTTGATCTTCTCTTTCCACCTCAACTAACATCTTTTGTTCCAAGTATCTTATATGAGTTATTTTAGTTCTTGCCATAACTCTAGCAGGTGTGTACTGCTGCCCCAATGATGTACTGAAGAAATTGAAGTTCAGAGAGATTAAGTTCCTTGCTCAAGGCTACCCAGCTAGCTGGGATTTAATGCAGTCCTGACGGGTTCAAGTCTCCTTACTCTTTTCCAACACCATGCCACCTTACTTACAAATTTACCATTTGATGATCTGCTTTGGAATCCCTGCTGGGTTAAACAGCAAGCTTCTTGGCCTCTAGTTTATAGCATTAATCTCTTCCCTTTTCTTGAAAATTGGGATGTCATTTATGTCCATCTCAAAACATGTGTTTTGGCATGTTTCCTCCAAGAGGCAGGTGGTTTAGAGACCTCATTAGCGAATTTTCTCATTACACTCATCCAAGTCAAGTCAGGAGATATGTCTTCATTCAAAGCAGCACACTGCTTTCTTAAAATCTCACATCTCCTAAGTTAGTTCTCAATTTCCTCTGATCAGTGTTTATTATAAAGCAAACTGTAATGCAAATAGAATCAGCCATAAAATTCCTTCCTCCCTCTCTCCCTCCCTCCTTCTTTCCTTCTCTCTCTCTTTCTTTCCTTAAAATGGTATCAAATATAATTAGTTCAAATGATATGCTATGTGGAGAACAGGTACTCTCAAACTTTCTTAGCAAGAGTATTTATCTGTACGGCCTCTTTAGAAGATAATTTTGCTACACTAATTAAAATTTAAAATGCCCAGGCCCTTTGATCTGGCAATTCCATTTCTACATCCTATAGATACTAGCTGCACATGTACATAAAGATGTATGCAATATGACATTCACTGAAATGTTTTTATAGCAAAACAAAACAAAACTTGAAAATAACCCAAATGTCCACCATCAGCAGATCTGATCATTTCTGTCACATTCCTCATTCTCATTTCAGAAAATTGCCCCTCCACCAACACTTCTTTTTTAAAAGGTAACAGTAAAACTGATAATAATAATAATAATAATAATAACTAACATGTATTGAAACTTATTATGTGTTAGACATTCCTTTAAGGGCTTTATGTGAATTTATTCATTGAATCCTTCCAGCAACTCTGGCAGGTAAATTCGATTATTTTACAGATAAGAACACAGAGGCCAGAGATTAGGAGTCTGGGGTTTCCTTTTGGGGTGATGAAAATGTCTTGGAATTAGATTAGAGGTGGTGGTTGCACAACATTGTGAATGTACTAAATGTCACTGAATTGTTCACCTTAAAACGATTAATGGCTAATTCTATGTTATGTGAATTTTATCTCAGTTTTAAAAAGAAAGAAAACAGTAGCTCAGAGAGGTTGAAGAACGAGCTGGAGATTGCTCAGCCAGCAATTGCAGAGTTGGGCTATAAACCCAGGCCGCTGGGATCTGCTGCACTCGGTACAGGCACTGGAATTATGGAAACGTTCCCCGGAGTGAACACACAAAACCACTCTGCCCTTCTCGGCAAGGAAGTGAACGAATTCCTCTAGATATTGATTTAGCCTGCTGGGACGGAAGGGGTTATTCCCACTGAGAAGCCAGAGCCCTTGGCTCCTAGAGAGGCCCCGTTTGTGGGCGGGAGGAAAAATGTGCTTCCTGCTCAGGTCTGGGGCTCCGGGAGCCGGACAAGCTTTCTTCCTTCCGCTCGGGGGATCTCAGGCCCAGGCCGCTGGGCTTCAGCTTCTTATCCTGCGGCCTCCCCTCTAGGAGGGCTGTGCAAGGGACAGAGGCGGGGAAGGGAAGGGGTTCCTTGCTGCAGTTGAGCTCCAGAGGGAGAAATGATGAGTTGGGAGGGCAAGACAAGCAGAGGAGACCCGAGAGGTGCCCGGTGTCCCCAGCTGGGCCAGGGGCCCTGCTAGGTGGGGGCGGGGGAAGGTGTGTGTCTCACTTATCCAGGTGATAGACCTTCTTCTCGGACCCAGGTCTGCCAGGACTGGTCCACCCGGTGGGCGGGCCTGTGTCACACACCACGGGCTTGGTTTCTCCAGGAAGGCCGGCAGCCCAGCCCCGGGCAGAGCGCACTCTACCGGCTCCTCCCGGGAGAGACCGCGGGGTGTCCTCGAGCCCCGGGTGAGAAAACACGCGTTCTTTCCTCCGCCTTCGTCTCCTCGATAACCTCGCAGCCGCCTTACGAAGTAGGTGGTATCATCCCTCTTTTGTAGGCAACCTGTTTTTTTAATCGTTTTTTTTTAGCAACTCGTTTTTAGAAGTCCGTTTTATAAATGGACTTGTCCAAGGTCACTTGGCTGCCAAGTAGTGGTGCCAGGATCCCTCCAAGGTGAGGTGCTGTGATGGCTAGATGGCCACTCAATTCATCTAAACTTGCTGTCGCAAAAACAAACTGGCTGTACCCTCTCTTTCCAGCAACAGAGGTGGTTCACTGGCAGCCAAGGTGAACCTCAGTTATCTTTTCTCCTGCCCCTCATCTCCCTTTAACCTCTCCCTGCTGCACTTCTGTCTTTATCTTTTTCATCCACATCATCCCTTCCAGTTCTTTCCACCTCATGGTTGCAAACCTGTGTCTGTGCAGTTAACCTTCCATCCTGACTGCTCCTTCCTCTTATTTCATATGCTACTCCACTACAACAGCCCCTAAACCCTCACAACAAGCCACCTCCCTGTTCAGAACACACTTTTAGTAGCTATTGCTGTTTGTAAGCTCAAGCCAAAACTCCTTGCCTTGGGATTCCAGGCCATGTGCACCTGCCACCCCCCACCCCCCCACCCCCGCTAACTTGCTTCCCTATAACTTGGTTCCCCATAAAGAGGTCACAGATTGGCAGATACAATTATAAAATATGTTTCATTTGGCTGCCAGTGTCTTTTAAAAAATCGAGTTACTTATTTAAAAATTGGGAGATAGTATTTAAGAAAAAAATATTTCCAGCTTCTTTTGAAGCACCAGGAGAAGCTGGAAACACTCAGCCCAATTTGAGCAACTGGTTAGCGCTGATAGTGGCTGTACCTGAAGATGGGGCTGTTTCCCCCAGCTCACCACAATCCCCACCACTCCCAAGAACAGCCCTATCTCTGAGGCTGAGCGTACACTGTTGTGTTGCACTGATGCTCATATAACAGAGATATAGAGTTTTGGTACCTATGTGTTAATCAGAAGTGCACAAATGGAAGTGAGACCAAAGGGAAGCATGTGCAAAGACAAATGTGATAAAGCAAGCACCTGACTTCCTTAACTCACTTTTATTCCCTGGACCTCATAGCTGTTTGATTGTTCCACTTATGCCCTACTGGAACAGTTTCTAAGGGAAATTCAGCACCCTATCTTTGCACCATTTTCTCCAGAAAGTAAATATAATTCAATAAGGCCCAGGACTAGTTCCATTCTTTGTAGCCTTCCCTGACCACCAACCACCCATGCTTCCATCTACCCACCATCTCATCAACATTTCTGGAGGCCAGGCACCAAATTAGGTAGGGATGATCACCCACCACCATCTCCCTCCTCAGTGTTTCTGTGACTATGCCTAAATCAGCATCTCATACAATGTCTTGCACATGGTAGGTAATAAGTAAATAACTATCAACAGAATAAATGGTACAAATTCCTTGTTGACCTACCCTCTGCCCCCCAGTTAGATTGTAAGGTGTTTGAAGAGCAGGGTCAAAATCATACCCATCTCTGCACTACCCTAGCAACCAGCACAGTGCCTGGCACACAGCAGGTACCTGATGATGTCTGAGGAATTATGTTCTATAAGGAGGTGCCTCAGAGAAGCAACTGATGTCGAGTTTCAGTCCAATCCTGGCTGCAAGCAGCATCCCCCAAGCCCTAGTGGTGCAGAGGAATGGACAGGCATCCCAGAGAACAGAAAGCAGAGGCCTTACTCAGTCCTGAAAGCAGGGAGCATTTTACAGACCCCTTGACCTAGAGTCTGTGTTCAGGATTCAGTAGAAGCTCTGTATAGGACCCAGCTGTGTCCACTCAGGCTTGGGAACAGAAACCCAAGTGAATCTGATTCTGAATTCTGAGCTCTAGAATAACAACAATGGTTTACATATACTGTAACACTCTCTGAGCCAACCTCCCTTGGCCTCCTTCAGCCTAAGCCCCTCACAGAAGTCAATACAAAAAGTATCTCCATTTTGCAGATGAGAAGGCTGGGGCACCAATGCCTGAGTAATTCATTCAAGGCCTTGTAGTGGCAGGTAGACCCAGGATTTCAGATTCACTGAGGTTGATTCCAGGGCCCCTGCTCGTAGCCACCATATTCCTTCAAACACCTGGGGCTGAAGGACTGAGTAGAGACTTAGCTATCACCTTAGTCATCTTAGGTTATGTCCAAACAGTAAACCTCAAGCAAATGCCAACCCCCAGCATCTCTTCTACCAATTTTCTCTAACATCCTTCTTTAACTCCCTACCTAAGGAATTTATAAAAATCATCAGAACCAATAAACCCTTAAAAAGTCCAAAGAGAAATCACTTTATTTTTTTTAATCAAGCTGACAGACAACGTTGCCTCAGAATCTGAGTAACAAGCCTGGATTCACCAGAGGAAATCACGAGAAGGAGGAGTAGCTTCATAAAGAAAGGGCAGGGAGGGAAATCAATAATTATTGAACATCTGTGTGCCTAGGATTTAAACAGATGCTGTCATCTCTTGCTGCACTGAATCCTTTCAGATATGAAAGTATTATCATCTTATTTTACAGAAGAGGGAGCTGAAGCTTAAAAATGTGATGTGATTTTGCAAAAGCGAAACTGACACTGAGAAGTAGAACTTGGCTGGGAGATCAATCCTGGTAGTCAGAAAGGTATTTAGTGATCCCCGTCTCCTCCAGGTCTCTAGATGGGATGGGCTAGTCAAAGAACTGCTAACTTCTGAGTTACAGGTCCATTGCCCAGGCAGGCCACGGTGGTTCAGCAGGCAGAGTTCTCACCTGCCATGCGGGAGACTCGGGTTCAATTCCCGGTGCCTGCCCATGTTAAAAAAAAAAAAAAAGCACAGAAGGCTTATTAAAGCACAGATTTCCGGGTTCCAACCCTGGAGTTCCTGATACACGTCCATTGCCCTAGTCCCTTACTGCTGCCATGCCATTTTGCATTTCACTCTCTTCGTAGCAAAGTTCTTTTAGACAGGTCCACATTAGAACAAAAAAAGCCTCTCTATCTCCCTTTCTCCTAGTCACAAATAATTCAGGTTTAAAAATACTCTTTAAGTTTTTCCCTTTTTATTATTAAAGTGCCCAGTACATAGCAGACTAATTCACTCAATAAATACTGAATGGTTACTCTGAGCTTTTCTAGGCACTGCAGATACTGTTGTGAACAAAATAGACATAATTAAAAACAAAAATAAAAATTCCTGCTGTTACATAGCTTAAATTCTCCTAAGAAAGACAGACAGTGAACAAAATAAACAAGTAAAATATATAGCATGTTAGCAACAAGTGCTACTGAGAAAAATAAAGCAGGGGAGGGGTTAGGAAGTGCTGGTGTTGGGGAAGGTGGTGAAATTTTTGGTTAGGGTGGCCAGGGGAGACTTTACTGAGAAGGTAGATTTTTGAGTAAAGAAATAAAGGAAGTAGAATTTTAACAACCGGTTGTGTGAATAAACTATTAAAATCATGCTCCTTCCAAGAACTCCTACAGAAAGAAGACAACCTAGACCATGAAGAAAGCTACTCAAACACTATTTATCATCCTTTGGGTAGTCTAGAAAGAAAAACATCTTGAAAGGTTTATTTTTTTCCTTCTCAACATTCCCTTTTGTTCTTTTTTTCTTTCCAATTTTGCCCAAGGAAGTGTCTCAGGTTTCTAATTCCCTGCAAGACTCACCTCTATTCTGCCATGTATATTTTTCCCTTCTCTATCCCAGTTCCATCCAGGGTAGCTAAGAAATGAGGCAGAAGCTGAGGCAGGCAGGCAGGTGAGCAGGGAAACTAGCATGCTTTCTTCAGTTGCATGGAGCTGGGGAGAGTGTAAAGTGGTGGTCAGAGCAGGAGATGGGTCACCCTGGAAGTAACACACTCGGAACAGGTGCAGATGGCCCAAAACAGCAGCCCAAGTCTCCCAAGAATAAGATGATGTCAACACATAGAACCTAGGGAAGAAATGAAGGCATGTGCCTTTTATTGTTGTTGGGTTTTCTTTCTATTTTTGTTCTTTTTCTTGTAACGGCCTTTTTTTTTCCCCTTAGGTATAATTCACATACCAAATAATTCACCCATTTAAAGTGTATGATACCATAGTTTTTAGTATATGCAAAGTTGATGCAACCATCACCATAATCAATTTTAGAACATTTTCACCACCCACAAAAGAAAATCCATGTCCATTAGCAGCTGCTCTCATTTCCGATCAACACCCTCTGTCAGTTCAACCCTAGACAACCATTAATCTACTTTCTATGTCTATAGAGTTGCCTATTTGGGGCATTTCATATAAATGGAAGATGTCGTTCGTTTGGGGCTTTAGTTGGGTTTTTTCTTTTTTTTTCTTTGTGGGGGAGGTGGGTGACCAGGGAAGATTACAGAGGTGGGTTTGGAAAATTAGAAGCTGAGAAGCTCTATTGGGTAGGGGGACAAGGGTGCCAGAAGAGAAAAGCAAAAGAGGGGTACAACTCACTTGTTTTATTTATTTTGCTCTATTTTTGCTTTGTGAGTCACCTCAAATGTCAGCAGAATAGAAATTTTAAGTGAAAATGAGAAGTGCTGCAAATTAAATTGTCTGCTTTATTTCTATACGCAATTCTCTTTCCCTGGTTATACCTGTTCATGCCTTCTATTTGCCACACTGTGTGTAAAGAGACTGATCATGGAGTCAAGTCAGAAAACCTGGGTTATTTGCATTAGCAACATGACTTAGGTCTCAAAGGTTTCTATAAAGTGAAGGGGCTAAAATATAGAGAATTATTTCACTATTTTCTCCAACATCATCTCCTCAGTTGCAAGCAGTGAGTCTTTCAGGAATATGTTTACTCCCTATTTTATTTTTCAGCGCCGTTCTAGTCCTTTCCCTACTTCCCTGGAACATCTGGGTACAGAACATGAAGGAGGCTGAGAAAATAGCAATGTGAATTGTTTACAATTTGTGTAAAATGTCACATATTTACAAAGAAACTTTTATGTTATCAAGATTATTTTGTAGCTAGGAAGAATTAGAAAGGACCTTAGAGGACATCCAGTCCAATCCCTATAAGATGAGGAAACAGCCCAGAAATAGAATGTGTCTTGCCAAAAGCCACCGAGAAAGTGAGTGCCGGGGCCAAGGCACTGGGTGTTCCGATGCCTATTCATCACACCTCAGGAAGTCGAAGCCCAGGGATTTTCATTAAGAACCAGGGCATCTCAGGAGTGAGTCCAATCCCTCTTTGAACAGCGAGAACACTGGCACTTAGATGAGGGGTCGGCCTTGCTGCGAGGTTTCTCGGAATGTGCTGGACCTGGATGCTGACCTCCGGTTCGCACTGCAGTCTGAATAAATCCGAGGCGGGCAGAGGCACCTCTCTCTTCGCCGGACCGGGGCGCTTACTCCTGGAGGGACTCAGGTGTTCCGGACATTGTGTCCACTCCCCAGGGAGGAGCCGCAGCCGGAACCCGCAAAACTTCCCTAGATCTCAGGCGAACTCGGCCGCTCCAGCCAACCACTTTGGGTACAGCACGAGCCCCGACTGGGACCGGCCAAGTGTCAGTGAGCCAATCCCAAGTCGCGCTGTAGATAGGGGCGGGACTTATCGGCTACAGAAGCCCTGCGTGACCTAGGCAACTGCCCCGGCGTAACCGCCCACTTGGCCAGTTTGCTGCGACCAGTCCCTCTTGGCACAGCCAATCGAGAGCAAAGGTTCTTTAAGAGCCAGGGAGGACGGGTTTTTTGTTGTTCGGTTTGTTTTTTAAAAAAATAATTTATTTTTAGTTGTGGCAAAATATACATAACAAATAATTTTAACCATTTTAAATGGACAATTCTTTGACATTAAGTATTTAACATTATTGTGTAACATTCACTATTTCAAGACTATTTTCAACATCCTAAACCAAAACTAATACTCATTAGCAGTAACTCCCAATTTCCTTCCTCCCTGGGGTGCCAGTCTGAAAGTATTATGTACCCCAGAAAACCCACGTTTTAATACCGATTCAATACTTTAGGTTGGAATATTTTTTTAAGCATTTTTTATTGTGAAATATACATACAGAAAAGCAATACATTTCGATGTACATTGTAACAAGTAGTTATAGAACAGATTTCAAAGTTTGGTATGGGTTACAGTTCCACAGTTTTACGTTTTTCCTTCTCACCTCAGAACCCATCTGGAGATTATAAGTTTCTGGAAAGTAATCATAGCTCATGGAACCTTTGCAAAATCTCAGGTAGAGCCCTAGGGGTTCTTTTTTTTTCATTTGTTGAATCCTATCTTCTCTATTATACCCTTCTCTTTTTTTTTTCTTTTTTGTGAAAATAACATATAAAATCAATAAATTTCAAGGTACATTGCAACAATTAGTTGTAGAACATATTTCAGATTTTGGTATGGGTTACAATTCCACAATTTAGGTTTTTATTTCTAGCTGATCTAAGGTACTGGAGACTGAAAGAAATATCAATATACTGATTCGTTACTCATGCTCATTTGTTAAACCTGACCTCTGTATAATTCCACCATCACCCTTGATCTTTCACTCTTTAGGGGTGTTTGGGCTGTGGCCAGTCTAACTTTTTCATGTTGAAAGGGGCTGTTGATAACATGGGATAGGGGATAGAGTTAGTTGATAATCTGGAAAGGCTGGCCCTCGGCATTTCAGGACTTAATCTGGTCCAGGGATCCATATGGAAGTTGGTTTTGGAAAGTTACCTTAGTGCATGGAAGCTTTGTAGAATCTTATATAATGCCCTAGGTATTCTCTAGGATTGGTGGGAATTGTTTTGGTTGGGGGTTGGCAAATTATGATAGGTAGCAGTGTCTAACTGACGCTTGTGTAAGAGTGACCTCCAGAGTAGCCTGTTGACTCTATTTGAACTCTCTCAGCCACTGATACCTTATATGTTACACTTCCTTTCCGTCTTTTTTGTCTGGCAGGCATTGTCCATCCCATGATGCCAGGGCCAGGCTCACCCCTAGAAGTCATGTCCCATGCTGCCAGGGAGACTTTCATCCCTGGACATCATTAGGTCGGAATACTTTTTATTAGATTATCTCCACGGAGCCGTGGCATGCCCAATTGTGGGTGTGACCTTTTGATTAGATGGAGTGTGACTCTGCCCATTCCAGGAGGGTCTTGATTAGTTTACTGGAATCCTTTAAAAGAGGAAACATTTTGGAAAGAGTCAGAAACATAGAAGCTTCAGAGCCAACCAGGAAAGCAGATGTAGATACTTGGAGTACAGAAACTTCAGAGAACAGACACGGATGTTTGGAGATGCTTGGAGCCCAGCAGATGTCCCTGTGTGTTGTTAAGGAGAGAGCCAAGGAAAGCCAAGAGATGAAAGCCAGCGCTGGAGAAGTAAAGTGAAGAAACCACACAGGAACAGAGGCTGAAAGCAATGGAGCCCAGAAGCAAGGGACAAGCAGATGTCAGCCATGTGACTACCCAGCTGACAAGCTCTGGACGCATTGGCCTTTCTTGAATTAAGGTATCTTTCCTTGGATGCTGTGGTAGTTAGGTTCAGCTGTCAACTTGGCCAGGTGAAGGTGCCTAGTTCTGTTGCTGTGGCCATGAGCCAACGGTACGTGAACCTCATCTGTTGCTGATTTACATCTGCAGTCCGCTAGGAGGCGTGCCAGCTGCAATGAAGGACGTTTGACTTAATTGGCTGGTGCTTAAATGAGAGACCGCAATGTAGCACAGCCCAAGCAGCTCAGCATTCCTCATCTCAGCACTCGCAGCTCAGACCAGGCCTTTGGAGATGCAGAAAGAAGTCACCCCGGGGAAAGTTGTTGGACCCCAGGGGCCTGGAGAGAAGGCCAGCAGAGACCATCCTGTGCCTTCCCACGTAAGAAAGAACCTCAGTGGAAAGTTAGCTGCCTTTCCTCTGAAGAACAAAATAAATCCCCTTTTATTAAAAGCCAATCCATCTCTGGTGTGTTGCATTCCGGCAGCTAGCAAACTAGAACAGATGCCTTAGTTTGGACATTTTCATAGGCTTAGAACTATAAACTTGTAACTTATTAAATTCCCTTTTTAAAAGTCGTTCCGTTTCTGATATATTACATTCTGGCAGCTTACAAACTAGAACATCTGGTAACCATAATTATGCTACCTGTTTGTATGAATCTGCTTATTGTAACTATTGCACGTAAGAAAAATCATACAAAAATTTTTTTGATTGTCTGTTAAAACAAGTGTCTGGCTTGTTTTACTCAGTGTCATGTCTTCAGGGTTCATCCATGCAGTTGCATGCACCAGCACTTGGCTTCTTTTAACACCATTTAATATTCATTGTATGTTTATCCATTCATCTGTTGGTGGACACTAGGGTTCCTTCCAGATTTTTGCTATTGTGAATAATGCTGCAGTAAACATGGATGCACAAATATTGGTCCGAGTCCCTGCTTTCAGTTCTTTTGGCTATATACTGAGGAGATGCTGAGTCCAAGCTCATTCTAGGATTTCTGTCCCAGGTTGCCAAGAAGTTCCACACCCCTGGGAGACATGCCCCACGTAGAGAGGGGGAAGACAGTGAGTCTGCTTGTCATGTTGGCTGAGAAACAGAGGCCACATCTGAGCAATAAAAGAGGTTCTCTTGGGGGATTGTCCTTGTTTTTTAATATAGGCATTTAGGATAATAAATTTCCCTCTCAGCAAGGCCTCTGTTGCATCAAAAAAAAATCTGATATATTGTATTCTCATTATTATTCATCTCCAGATATTTACTGATTTCTCTAGCAATTTCTTCTTTGACCCACTGATTATTTAAAAGTGTGTTGTTTAATGTCCATATATTTGTAGAAGTTCTTGATCTTTGGTAGTTATTAATTTTCAGCTTCATTCCATGTGGTCAGAGAAGGTGCTTTGGATAATTTCAGTCTTAATAAATTTAATAAATTTATAAAGACTTATTTTGTGTCCCAGCATATGACCTATCCTGGAGAACACCCTATGTGCACTAGAAAAGAATGTATATCCTGGTTTGGGAGGGTGTAATGATCTATTTATGCCTATTAGTCTAATTCACTTACCAGATTGTTTACGTTCTCTATGTCCTTGTTGATCCTCTGTCTGGTTGTTCTATCTATAGAGAAGAGTGGTGTATTGAAGTCTCCCAATATTATTGTTGAAACATCTATTGCTCCCTTCAGTTTTGCCAATGTTTGCCTCATGTACTTTGGAGTTCCTTGATTTGGAGCATAAACATTTATGATTGTTATTTCCTCTTGGTCTAATGACATCTTTACATTTAAAGTCTATTTTATCTGATATTAGTATAGCTACTTTTTGTTTCTTCATACCTAAAGTAAGTCTCTTATAGACAGCCTATAGATGGATCATTCTTTTTCATCCAATTTGTCAACATCTGCCTTTTGATAGAAGAGTTTAATTCACTGATATTTAAGGTAATAACTCAGAAGGAAGGATTTACTTCAGATATCCAGCCATTTGTTTTCTGTATGTTTTGCAGGTTACTTGTTACTCAATTACTCCATTGCTGCGTTTTTAAATAGTTAGTTGCTTTTCTGTAGTGTACCATTTTGATCTTCTTCTTCCTTCCTTTTCTCTATGTTTTCAAAGTTATTTTCTTAGTAGTTACCTTTTAATTATCATTAACATCTTAAACTGATAACAACCTAGTTATTATCAACCTAGTTATCAATCTAATACCAATCCAGTTTCAGCAGCATACAAACTTTGACTTCTACATATTTTTTAAAATTTTTATTGACAAAATAAAACATACAAACACAAACATTTTTAACATATGAACATTCCATTCTTGCTATATAATCAATGACTCACAATATATCACATAGTTGTAAAACTTTCATGTATTTCTATCCCTCCATCTATATACTGCTACTGTCTCAGACTACATCTTTATACATTGTATGTCCATTAGCACAGATTTATAATATTATTTTATCTATTTGTTCGTAAGTCATATGAGGAGAAAGCAGTTACAACCCCAAAGTACAACAATAAAGGATTTTACATTTACCTGTTAGCTACCTTTGCCAATATTCTTTATTTCTTCTTATGGCTTACGGCTACTGTCTAGTGTCTTTTTATTTCACCCTGAAGGACTCCATTTAGCATTTCTAGTGGGGCAATTCTTCTGGTAATGAACTCATACAGCTTTAGTTTATCCATAAAGATTTTAATTCTTTCATTTTTGAATAATTTTGCTGGATATAGGATTTTTGGTTGACAGTTGTTTTCTTTCAGGACTTTAAATATGCCATCCCACTATCTTCTGGCCTCCATGGTTTCTGATGAGAAACCCCTATTAATCTTGTTGGGGATCCCTTGTATGTAACAAGTTGCATATTTTCAAAATCCTCTTTGTAAAGACCTAAATAAATTGAAGGACATTCCAAACCATTCATGGATTTGGAAGACTAAATATTACTAAGATGTCATTCTACCCAAATTTATTTACAGATTCAACACAATCCCAACCAAAATTCCATCAGCCTACTTTGAAGAACTGTAAAAGCCAGTTACCGAATTTGGGCCCCAAATACCCAAAAGCATCTTGAAAAAGAAAAATGAAGTGGAGGACTCTCGCTTCCTGATTTAAAGCATATTACAAAGCTACAGTGATAAAAACAGCATGGTATTGGCATGAATATAGACATACTGACAATGCAATTGAACTGAGAATTCAGAAATAGACCCCCACATCTAAGGTCAATTGACTTTTTTAATACAAGTTTATTGAGATTTATTCACACAGCATAGAAACCATCCAATGTATACAATCACTTCTTCACAGTATCATCACATGGTTGTGCATACAGCCCCATGATCATATTAAGAATGCTTTAATTTCTCCAGAAAATAAATAAAAATAAAAAAGAAGTTTAGAGTCATATATGCCACCAGAAGGAAAGTTGGAGGCTAAAACATGGGAATGTACAGCATAATAAATTGTGCGGTAGACAGTGTCTTGATTAACTGTACAAATATAAAAAGTCCTTTCATAAAGTAGAGCAGATGTACAATACTATTATAAAGGGTTAATAAGAGAGGGGTATATGGAAAAAGTGTACCTATTGCAATCTATGGACCATAGCTAACAGAAATAGTTTAATACTCCCTCATTAACAGTAACAAATATACCACACTAACACTATGGGTCAATAATATGGGGGGATAAGAAGTATGGGTAAACTGATTTTTTGATAAGGCTGCCAAGTCCATCCAACTGGGACAGAGCAATCTCCTCAACAAATGGTGCTGGTAGAAGTGGACATCCATATCCATAAAAATAAAAAGGACCCCTAACTTATACCTTATACAAAAATTAACTTGAAATGAAATCAATTATCTAAATATAAAAGCAGAACCATAAAACTCCTAGAAGGAAATGAAGGGAAGCATCTTCAAGATCTTGTGGTAGGAGGTGGTCTCTTAGACCTTACACCCAAAGCACAAGCAATGAAAAAAAAAGATAAATGGGACCTTCTTGAAACTGAATGCTTTCAGGCTTCAAAGAACTTTGTCAAGAGGGTGAAAAGACAGCCTATTCAATAGAAAATATTTGGAAACCAATTATCCTATAAGAGTTTAATATCCAGGATATATAAAGAAATACAACTCCATGATAAAAAGACAAACAACCCAGTAAAAAAAATGGGCAAAAGACATTGTTTTGGTTTGCTAAAGCTGTGAGAATGCAAAATACCAGAAATGGATTGGCTTTTATAAAGGGGATTTATTAGGTTACAAGTTACAATTCTAAGGCCCTGAAAATATCCAAATTAAGGTACTATGCTGGTTTGAAAATAATATGTATCCCAGAAAAGCCTGATTCAATCTTGTGGGGACAGCCATTTCTTTTCATCCTGATTCAGTACCGTATGTGGAAACTTTTGATTAGGTTATCTTCACAGAGATGTGATGTGCCCAATTGTGGGTGTGATCTTTTGATTAGATGGAGGTATGACTCCACCCATTCCAAGTAGGTCTTGATTAGTTTACTGGAGTCCTTTAAAAAAGGAAACATTTAGGAGAGAGTTCAGAAATGACAGAAACAACAGAGCCAAGAGAGACTTCACAGCAGAGCTGACAAAGATGTGAACACGTGGAGACAGAGACAAAGATGTCTGCAGATGCTTGGAGCCCAGCAGACATCACCATGAGATTTAACGTTAAGCAAGCCAAAACCTGGAGAGAGCCAAGGGAAGCCAAGAGATGAAAGCCAGTCCTGGAGACATAAAGTGAGGAACCCCCATAGGGCCAGAGGGTGAAAGCAATGGAGTCTAGGGACCAGCGTGCAAGGGACCAGAGTGACTTTCCAGCTGACAGAGGTGTTCGAGATACATCAGCTTTTCTTGAATTAGGGTCTCTTTCCCTGGATGCCTTCTTTTGGACATTCCCATAGGCTTATAACTGTAAAATTGTAACTTATTAAATTCCCCTTTATAAAAGCCATCCCATTTCTGGTATATTGCATTTCAGCAGCTAGCAAGCAAACACTGGAGTCATAACAGGCCTTTGAGCAGAAGAATGATATCATTTGACTGATAAACACTCACTCTGGCTTCTCTGCTGAGAAAGGGAAAAGCATAGAAGCAAGGAGGCCTGCTAGAAGGTAACTACAGTAATACCTGCCATCATGTGCAGGAGATGATGGTGACTTCGACCAGGGGGATGGTGGTGGAGGTAGTGAACAGTGGTCAAATTCTGGATATATTTAGAAGATAGAGCCCACAGGAGTTCCAAAAAGATTGGATATGGGGTATGAGAGAAAGAGAGGAATTAAGGAGAGCTTAAAGATTTGGAATCTGACCAACCGGAAGGAGGATAGTTACCATCAATTGAGAGGACCAGGCTGGGAGTGGAGCAGGTCTGAGGGCCAGGGGAAGATTGATATTTACAAGTTTGCACAGTGTTTCCATCAGAGAGGCACAGACATGACCAGAACACATCACAGGCACAGACATGACCAGAACACATTAGTTTAAAGGACTCCAGTAAACTAATCAAGACCTACTTGGAATGGGTGGAGTCATACCTCCATCTAATCAAAAGATCACACCCACAATTGGGCACGTCACATCTCTGTGAAGATAACCTAATCAAAAGTTTCCACATACAGTACTGAATCAGGATGAAAATAACCTAGTCTATTGATAACCTAGTCTAGAGTCAAGCAGGCCTCCCACACCTCTCACCTCCCTAAGGATGAAGAGCTACCCCAATGATATTCTAATGAGGGATGGAGGCATATTAGAATCACTTCAGAAATCCTTTCAATCTAAACCACACAAGTACTCATTACTCCCCCAAATCCTGACTATGGTGGGTGGATGGGGTGAGGTAGGAGCAGTGACTGCCACAGTGTGCGGCAGTCAAGACAGCAGTTAACACTGATGATGATATGGATGAAGGAGGGGAAAATATTTTCTCTCTAGTAAAGGGCTAATGCTCAGGAACAAATGTTTTCCCCAAGTTAGAAATCAGTCATCAAGTAACAGGACCAGAGGAAAATGTTCTGTCCAGCCTCCAGAATTTTATTCTTTCAATCATATTTTTTTATTTGTAAAAATGACATAATAATGATATTAACAGGAGAATTCTGGTTACATCTGGTAATTTGTAGGCACTTATCTATCTCCAACTTTTCTTGAAACTCCTTTAAAATGAGAGAAAGGGATTTTTAAAAAGGTTTAAGTATACAAAGACAAGGAGAATGAGAGAGAAGATTACTGACAAAGGATACTAACATTTTTGAAGCTTGAAAACATATTTACCCTTGCTGGTAAATATGACAGGCTAGTCTATTCAGAACAACCCACTCACTAGGTTCAACCCACTCACTGAAAACAATAAAAATTGTGGATAAAATATTTTTAAAAAAACTTCTCAAAAGAGTTGAAATGCAAAGAAGTAGTAAGGACTGACAGACTGAAATCTAAGCAAAAGTGGGGATCCAGAACGAAAGCTGAGAACTGTTGCCTTTACTCTGAGAGCATCTGCCAAATCAAGGGAACTCAAACAGGCTTCACTGAACAGAAGTCTAAGTCCTCAGCTACCTGCTGATTAACAGAAGTTACTCCTGACCCCCAAAACTGGGACCCAAATGAGTAAAGCAGGAGGAATCTGTTCTAAATTCCTTGCCCCAGGGAATTATAAAGAAAGTTGCCTTGGTGTTGAGCACAACAGAGGAAAGAAACCATTTCTGAGAACTCGTAATGACAAGCCAATCCTTTGGTGGACAGGTAACTCCAAATCACACTACTTGGTTGGATCCAAGCTATAAAATCCTTTAAGCTGTAAATTTAGTTTAAAGTGGCTATAGACTGGATGCCTTCAAGGACTTGGCAGAAGGAAATGCAAATCCTTCAAATAATTTTTTAAGGAGAATATAGAGTTAAAAACTTAAAAGTACACAGAAAAATAAGAAAGTAGAAACAGGCCTACAAACACTTCAAATATTAGTTGTCAGGCCCAAATTATAAAATATCTCTGCTTGCTATGTTAAAAGAAATGAACACCAGCTTGCAAAATATTTTCAAGCAGCAGAAAACAATAGCAAATGTCCTAGCAAATTTGAAAAAAAGAGCCAAATAGAACTTTCAGAAATTATAAAAGATAATCACTAAAATTAAAAGCTCAACAGAAAGGAAAAGGCATATAAGAAAACCTACAGTCAAGGTCACACTTAAAGGTGAAATATTAATACAATCACTCTAAGAATGTGAACAAGTCACATCTATTCAACATTGTAATGAAGGTCCTAGCCAGTGCCATAAGCAAGAAAAAGGAAAGGTGGAGATCAGAAAGGAAGAAATAAAATTGCTTCTACTTATAGATGACATAATTATTTACATACAAAAATCCTAAAGAATCTATTAAACAACTATTAGAACTAATAAATGAATTTGGCTCTGTCTAGGATAAAAGGTCAATATACAAAAATCAGTATTTTCTTCAGTTGTATTTTCTTTGTATATAATTAGAAACACTTGGAAAATAAAATTTAAACAATTTTATTTTCAATAGCATCGAAAATATAAATTAACTTCGGTAATACAAACAATTGCCAAGAGAAATTTAAAAGGATCTAAATTATTGAAGAGATATACTATAATCATGAATTGTAAATTAGAAGGCTCAATATTAAGAAATCAATTCTTCCAAAATTGATCTATTCAACCCAAGTCTCCCCAAAATCCTAGCAGGCATTTTTGTAGAAGTGGTCAAATTGATTTTAAAATTAAAATGGAAATGCTGAGGTCTTAGAACAGTGCTGTCCAATAGAAATGTCCAAAACAGTAACTACTAGACATGTGGCTTTGAAATGTGACCAGAAGAATGAGAAACAGAAAGCTATTTAACATATTATTTTAATATTTTGAAATAATTTCAAATTTAAAGGGCAGTAGCAAAAATAATACAAACCCAATACCCAGAAATCCAATATACAGCCCCTCCAGATACCCAAATCAACCAATTTTTGCCATCTATGCTGTATCTTCTATGTATCATCTATCTATCTATCTATCTATCTATCTATCTATCTATCTATCTATCTATCTATCTATCTTCTGAACATTTGAGAGCAGGGTGCACACATAATACTCCATTAACACATAATAGTTCCATGTATATTTTCCTATAAACAAGTATACTCACTTACATAATCACCTAGGTGCTGTTATCCAAATCAAGACTATAAATTGACATAAAGCTTGCATTCTATATATCAAATTTTTTCTTATGACCCAACAATATATTTTTTTAAAAATCTCTGATCTTATTTATTTGTAACTCTCAGAAAATCTTAATTTTGACCAGACCGCAGACTTAGAGGGAGAAGCTCTCAGAGAGGACAGCCTCTGTCTTTTGGCAATCTGTTCCTGGCATTTTTCTTTGGCCTCCTTCATCCTCTTAGCCAAAAATTTAGCATATTCTAAAGCCTCATCCTTATTTTTCTTAGTACGCTGTAATATGGTACGCTTAGTTGGTAATATGCCAACGTTTATGATGCAGGACACATGGAGTAACAAGACACTGAATCTTGGGTGCTTTGGTCCTAGGTTTCTTATTTTCTTTGTCCAGGGGCTTCCTAACGACATACTGGTGGACATGATCTTCTTCGGAGAGATTGAAAAGTTTGTGGATTCTGCTGCCTCTTTTGGGCCCCAGGTGACAAGGTACAGAAATATCAGTCGGTCCAGGAATTTCCTTCTCTCCTCTTTTAACAATAACAAAGTTGAGAACACTCAGATTGGCATCCACAATGCAACTCCGAACAGATTTGAGCTTTCTTTCTCCAGTTCTCCTTGGTCTATATACCCCTTAGTAAAAGGCAGATGCAGCCATGGGTCAAAACACACCCCCTTCATGGGGAAACCTTGTTTGTCTTTTCCACCACTGACTGGGACAAGATAATCCTTTTAGTCTTCACCCAGAGTGTCAGCAGCAGCTTCTGTGGTCATTTGCTTCTCATAAAAGGTACAGAGTTTGCATTCATCATCCATTTCAATGAGCTTCTGGCAGCCAGTGGCTGGGAAGGAGATGTTCAATCTATTCACTAAAGCTTTCGTGGGCATAAGGTGCAACAGGCACTTCAGGGCACTCTTCCCTCAAATTCAATGGAATGACTCCGGGTGTGAGGGGTGCTCCACAACCATTTACCCTCTCAGAGCTGAGGGAACAATGTAGTTAGTGGGGATCTGGAACACGCACCATAGGCCTGCCTCTGTGCCGACTGGGAGCGAGGGCGCCACCATGACGCTCCTAATCAGGCAAAGCTCCAGCCGTAATCCTCTGCCATCCGCTCTCCCATGGCGTCCTGGTCTTCCCAGGACTGAGCTTTTAACCTAGACCCTTCCCTGCTTAGGGCCTGGATCTTGTGGCAGTGCTGCACATTGGGGCTTGATCCTCATTCCCCCAGTATGATCTAACTCCCTCTACCACTTCCTACCTTCACGCTCAATAATATCCTTTTGAGACTTATCCTACATTCTTGACTCTGTCCTGTATCATGTATTGCATTTAATTGTTATCGCTTTGGTTTATTTTTCTTTCTTTTTTTAATGGTAGAAACAACTATACAACATAAATCTTCTCATCCCAACTTCTCCCAGTATACCATTTAATGGAATTAATCATATTCACAATGTTGCAGTATCTCATCATCACATTGTTAGAACTTTCCCTTCATCCCAAACAGAAGCCCTACACTCATTTTGCATTAACTTCCCATTGACTCTGCTCCACATCCCTGGTAAACTGTACTCTGCTTTTTATCTTTATGAATTTGTATATCTCTGGTATTTTCTTTGTGGTTCTTAAATTTAATATCCTAAATCTATATCAATTGCATTTGTCTTGATACCACCTTAAATCACCAATTAATCTTTTTTTAACTTTTTTTATTAATTAAAAAAATTAACAAAAAATTAAGATATCATTCCATTCTACATATACAGTTATTCTTAATATTATCACATAGTTGCATATTCATCATTTCTTAGAACATTTGCATCGATTTAGAAAAAGAAATAAAAAGACAACAGAAAAAGAAATAAAACGATAATAGAGAAAAAAAAGATTATACATACCATACCCCTTACCCCTCGCTTTTATTTACCACTAGCATTTCAAGCTGAATTTATTTTAACATTTGTTCCCCCTATTATTTATTTTTATTCCATATGTTCTACTCTTCTGTTGATATAGTAGCTAAAAGGAGCATCAGACACAAGGTTTTCACATTCACAGAGTCTCATTGTGAAAGCTATATCATTGTTCAATCATCATGAAGAAACATGGCTACTGGAACACAGCTCTACATTTTCAGGCAGTTCCCTCCAGCCTCTCCGCTACATCTTGAACAACAAGGTGATATCTACTTAATGCAAAAGAATAACCTCCAGGATAACCTCTCAACTCTGTTTGGAATCTCTCAGCCATTGACACTTAGTCTCATTTCACTCTTCCCCCTTTAATCACCAATTAATCTTATTGAGGCTCCTTTGCATATGATACATTGCTTCTCTTTTGCAGCCTTCAAAATACTCCCTCTATCTTTGGCCTTCAACAGTTAGCTTATAATATGGCATGGTGTGGGTATATATGGGTTTATTCTGTTTGGAGCTCATAAAGCATCTTCGATTTGTATATTCATGCCCTACATTAAATTTGAGACATTTTCAATTATGATTTTTTTGAATATTCTCTTTGCCTCTTTCTCTCCTTCTAGGACTCCCATAATGTGTATATTGTTATACATGACTGTGTCCCACAAGTTCCTCAGGCTCTGTTCATTTTTCTTCACTCTTTCCTCTTTCTGCTCCTTAGATAGGTTGATTTCAACTGTCTCATCTTCAGGTTCACTGATTCTTTCTTCTGCCAGCTCCAATCTGCTGTTGAACTCCTCTAAGGAATTTTTAATTTCTGTTACTGTGGACTTCAGTTCTGTTTGGTTCCATTTTATAATTTCCATCTCACTATTGATATTCTCTTTTTGTTCATCTATCATTTTCCTGAAATTTTTTGTAGATATTTTCCTTTAGCTCTCTGAGCATATTTAGGACCATTTTTGAAAGTCTTTGTCTGGTATGTCCCAGGTCTGATCTTTTTCATCTAATGCTTTAGTTTTCTCCTTTGCCTGGGCCATTGCTTCACAGAGCCAGGCAGGGCACCATGAAATCCTACTGCTTTGTTTTTTGAGATCCCATTGCTTTTAAGTAGCCTTTTTCTTTACTTGGCACTTTCCTTTTACTAAGGTCCTTTAACTATTTTCTGAAGCTTTGAGAAAGATGTTTCTGCCAGCTCTTGATGGTTATTTGAAGGTTCTATGGATGGACAGAGCCATGAAGTGTCCTACTCTACATGGAAGCCTAAGGTTATTTAATTTTAATTATTTATGTTTAAAGAACCACTTTTGGCTAGCAGCTGCCATGTTGATCACTGCAAGACTAGAATAGCCAAAACAATCTAGAAAAAAAGAAAAACAAAGTGATAGAGCATATGCTACTTAATTTCAAGGCTTTCAATAAAGCCAGAGTGATTAAAACAGTTTAATAATGACCTAAGAACAGAATAAATGGGGCAGGATTAGATCCAAAATAATACAGTCATTTGATTTTTAAGGAAGGTGCCAAAGCAACTGAATGGAGAAAGGAAAATCTTGTCAATAAATGATGCTTGAACAACTGTAAACTCTGTGAAGAAAAAAGAATCAGTGAACTTGAAGATAAAACAATTGAAATTATCCAATCTGAAGAGCAGAAAGAGGAAAGAATGAAGAAAAGTGAACAGAGCCTGAAGAGTCTGTGGGAAACCAAATAGGCAAGTTCCATAAGGAAAAGAAAGAAAGAGGCAGAGGGAAAATTCAAAGAAACAATGGCTGGAAAATTCCCAAGTTTAATGAAAAACATGAATATACAAATCCAAGCTGTTCAACAAACTCTAAACTGGTTAAACCCAAATAGACCCACATGGTGGCAAATTGTAATCATACTGTCAAATCGCAAAGATAAAGAGAGAATTCTGAAAGCTGCAAGAGAAGCAATGGGCCACTACAAGGGAGCCTCAATAAGATTAAGTGCTGATTGCCATGGAGGCAAAAAGACAGTGAGATTACATATTTAAAGAGCTGAAAGCAAAAAACTGCCAACCAAGAATTCTACATATGGTAAAATGACAATTCAAAGATGAGCATGGGTGAGCTATTCTGGAGGCTATTCTTATGCAAGCTTCATCTAGATATTGCTTATTGCCATGGTTTGCCAACCCCCAACTGTGTAGATGCCATTAAACTTACACGGTAGTTTTGAGGGTGAAATAAGACAATGGATATCAAATGCTCATCGCTCCACCTGACAACACTTTAAAAGATTAAATTTTAGAGTGTTGTCCCCTTCTTTAGTGAGTGTGCTGGCTTGAAAGGATTATGTACCCTAGAAAAGCCATGCTTTAATCCTGATCTAATCTTGTGGGAGCAACCTTTTCTTTTAATCCCTATTCAATAATTCAGTGTAGGAAAGGCAGCCTTTTAAAAAATATTGCTAGAGCAATTGGACATTCATAGGCAAAAATAAACTAAAACATAAACCCCCAACATAAGTTTCACACCTTATATGCAAACATTAACATAAATGAATCCCATAAAGTGTGAAACTATATGAGTTTTAGAAAAAAGCATGGGAAAAAAATGTTCAGGATCCAGGGAAAGCAACGAGTTCTTTGATGTGAGACAAAAGCACAATCCATAAAAGGAAAAAGTGCCAAATTAGACTTCATCAAATTTAAAAACTTCTTCTCTATAAAGACCTTATTCAGAAGATGATAAGCTACAGACTGTGAGAAAATATTTGCAAATCACATATCTGGCAAAATGTAGTATCTAGAATATGGAAACAACTCTCAAAATACAACAGTAAAGAAGCAAACAACCCAATTAGGACATGGGCAAAAGACATGAAGAGATATTTCACTGAATAATGTATACAGGTAGCAAATAAACACATTAAAACATGTTCAACATCATTAACTATGAAGAAAATGCAAATTAAAACCACAGTGAGATATTACTAAATACCTATCAGAATGGGTAAAATAAAAATTATGACAACAACAAATGCTGGCAAGTGTATAAAGAAACTGGATTACTCATATATTGCTGGTGAGTACGGAAAATGGTGTAGCTACCCTGGAAAAGTTTTTTAAAAATGAAATGTGCCACTACCATATGACCCAGCAATTGCACTGCTACACATTTATATACAGAAATGAAAATCTGTGGTCACACAAAAATCTGTACATGAATTGTTTAGAGCAGCTTTATTTATAAAAGGTCAAACTGGAAATGACATAGATTTTCTTCAATGGATGAATAGTTAAACAAACTGTCTTGTAATTATTAAAGTATTTAAAACAAAAAGTTAAAAAAATAACTATTATACCATCATCAAGTTGGATTTATTCTGTACTGTGACATACTACTCAGCAATAAAAAGAGTGAACTATTGATAAAAGCAACAACTTAGATGAACCTCCAGAGAATTATGCTGACTGTAAAAAAGAAAATCCCTTTTGAACCATGTGAATGTATTACCTAGTCAAAAATTTAAATAAAAATAAGTATATTTAAAAAAAAATCCCAAAAGGATATATAAATGATTCCATTTATATAATATTCTTGAAATGACAAAATTATATATATTTGTTTCTATATTATAGAAACAGAGGGCAGATTAGTGGCTGCCAAGGACTAAGGAGGGAATGATAGGGCTGGGCATTGGAGGGAACAAGAGGGTAGTTGGTGTGGCCATAAAAGAGAACGTGGGTGCACAGGTGGTTCAATGGTAGAATGCTTGCCTTCCACGCAGGAGACCTGGGTTCCATTCCTGGACCGTGCTCCCCCTCCGAAAAAAAAAACCAAAAAAACCCAAAAATATTGAAAGGAGTAACATGAAGTATCACTGTGGTGATGAAAATAGTCTGTATATTGGTTGTATCAATGTCAATATACCAGTTGTGATATTGTTCTACAGTTTTCAAGATGTTACCATTGGAAAAAAACTGGGTAAAGTGTACAAGGATAAAGGAGAAACTAAAAACATTCTAAGATAAACAAAAGCTGAGGGTGTTCATTGCTAGACTTGCCCTACAAGAAATGCTATAGTGAGTCCTTCAGCCTAAAATAAAAGATTATTAGATAGTAACTTCAAGCAATATTTAGAAATAAAGAACTCTGGCAAAGGTAACTACATAGGTAACTAGAAAAGCCAGTATTACTGTATTTTTGGTTTAAATTCCTCTTTTTGTATCATATATTATTTAAAAGACAAATATATATAAAACAATTATGCTAAATATATGTTAATAGGCATGCAATATATAGAGGTGTAATTTGTGACAACAGTAATCTAAAGTGTTGGGGCTCAGAGCTGACTGGACCAGAGTTTTTGTATGCTATAAAAGCTAAGTTGGTAGTAATTCAAACTAATTTTATAAATATATAAACTATATAAATTTATAGTTATAAATTTAAGATGTTAATTGTAATCCCCATGATAACCATTAAGAAAATATCTAAAAATATACACAGAAAAGGAAATGAGAAAGGAATAAAAATGGTACGCTACAAAAAATCAATTACACAAGAAAGCAGGAAAAGGAGAACAAAAACAAATAGCAAAATGGTGAGTCCTTATCAGTAATTGTTAAAATGTAAGTGGATTAAGCTTTCAATCAAAAGGTACAGGCTGGCATAATGTATTGAAAAATCATAATACCATGATAGGCTGTCTGCAATAGACTCTAAAAACACAAATAGTTTGAAAAACAATAGACAAATGTGAGAGTTAAGCCCCTTCTTATCAGTAAATATTTTAAATAATAAACAGGACTGTCAAAATAGACTAAAAAAATGATCCATTTATATGCTGACTTCAACAAACTAACTTTAGATACAAAGATGCAATGATGTCGAAAGTAAAAGGATAAAAAAAGTTATTCAATGAAAACAGTAACCAAAAGAGAGGTGGGGTGGCTATATAGTTATCATACAAAATAGGTTTTAAATCATAAAATCTTACAAGAGAAAAAGAACATTATATATTGATAAAAGGTTCAACCTATCAAGAAGTTACAACAATTTTAAACATTTACACACCTAACAAAGAACATCAGAATATATGAAACAAAAACCAACAGAATTGAACGGAGAAATAGCTATCTCTACTTGGAGATTTCAATACTCTATTTTCAAAACAGAAAAATTAGAATGAAGATGAATAAGGAAAAAGAGAATTTGAACATTACAAACAATTTAGACCTAACAGACATTTATAGAACACTCCACCCAACAACAGCAGAATAAACTTCTCATATGATAATTTTATACTTAACTTTCTGAGGAATTGCCAAACTGATTTTCATAGCAGCTGTACCATTTTACATTCCCACAAACAATGCATCAAGATTCCTACTTCTTTGCATCCTCATTAACATTTATTTTCCATTTTTTAAAATAATAGTCATCCTAATGAGTATGAAGTGGTATCTCGTAGTTTGTATTTGCATTTCCTTAATGACTAAGAATGTTGAACATTTTTTCATGTGCTTATTGGTTATTTGTATATCTTCTTTGTAGAAATGTCTACACAAGTCCTTTGGCCATTTTTTAAAAAAATTTTTATTCAGCATACAAACACAAACATTCTTACCATATGATCATTCTTGTTATATAATCAATAACTCACAATATCACACATAGTTGTATATTCATCATGACCATTTCTTAGAACATTTGCATCAATTCAGAAAAAAAATAAAAAGAAAACAGAAAAAAATTCATACACACCATAACCCTTACCCCTCCCTTTCATTGATCACTGGCATTTCAATCTACTAAATTTATTTTAACATTAGTTCCCCCTATTATTTATTTATTTTTAATCCATATGTTGTACTCATCTGTCCATACTATAGATAAAAGGAGCATCAGACACAAAGTTTTCACAATCACACAGTCGCATTGCGAAAGCTATATCATTCTGCAATCAACTTCAAGAAACATGGCTACTGGAACACAGCTCTACATTTTCAGGCAGTTCCCTCCAACCTCTCCACTACATCTTGACTAACAAGGTGATATCTATATAATGCGTAAGAATAACCACCAGGATAACCTCTCGACTCTGTTTGGAATCTCTCAGCCATTGACACTTTATTTTGTCTCATTTCACTCTTCCCCCTTTTGGTCGAGAAGGTTTTCTCAATCCCTTGATGCTGAGTCCCAGCTCAGTCTAGGATTTCTGTCCCACGTTGCCAGAAAGGTCTTTGCCCATTTTTAAACTGTGGTGGTTTGTCACTTTGTTATTAGGTTGTAGGAGTTCTTTATATATTCTTCATATATTAAACCTTTATCAGATATATGGCATCCAAACATTTTCTCCCATTCTGTAAGGTGTCTTTTCATTTTTGTGATATTATCATTTGATTCATAAAAGTTGTTAATTTTGATGAAGTCGAATTTAACGATTTTTTCTTTTGCTGTTCACGCTTGTGGTGAAAAGTATAAGAATTCTTTTGCCTAATAAAAGGTTCTGAAGATATTTACTTAAGTTAACAGGTATATGGTTTTATGCTTTTTTATATTTAAGTTGTTGATCCATTTTGAGCTAATTTTTATATATGGTGTGAGGTGGGGGGTCTATTTTCTTCTTCTTTTGCATGCAGCTATCCAGTTATTCAGCATAATTTGTTAAAGAGACTATTATTTTTCCATTGAACAGACATGGCACCCTTGTCAAAAATCAATTGACCATACTAAATCAGAATACTGGGTAAAGGATCATACGGCCCGTATTTTCAAATTTCAACCTCTGTATGAGACCAAAGGGAGAGGTGTGTTTATTTGGTGCAAAATTTATATTTTGGGTGGCACATTATCTAATTAACTTGTATGGTCAGTTTACTTGAACATAATTACACAGAATCTTGAATAGGGCGCGAGATCTTGTTGGTTTGTACAGGTTAGTGTGTGCCCCAATATATCCCAGAGTAATTTGGGCAGAGAATAAAAAAGTATTTGTATTTGCAAAGTCTCCTTGGTGGACTGGGGAGAAAATATTCAACTTCCCTACCTGAGGAATTCCTGATATTCTCGCAAGCTGTGGGAACAAGCAATTCAATAGGCTAAACCCTTAGTCTTGGGGCTGAGCCCTCAATCTTGGGGCTTGCCCCTATGAAACTTATTCCTGCAAAGGAGAAGCTAAGCCTAGCTCTTTCCTTTATAATTATGTCTAAGAGTCACCCCTGGAGAACCTCTTTTGTTGCTCAGATGTGGCCTCTCTCTCTAAGCCAACTTGGCAGGTGAACTCACTGGCCTCCCCTCTACATTGGACATGACTCCTAGGGGGTGTAAATCTCCCTGGCAATGGACCTGACTCCCAGGGATGAGCTGGGACCTGGCATCATGGGAATGAGAAAGCTTCTTGAGCAAAAGAGGGAAGAGAGAAATGAGACAAAATAAAGTCTCAGTGGCTGAGAGATTTCAGATAGAGTCGGGAGGATAGGACTGGAGGTTATTCTTATGCATTGTACAGATATCCCTTTTTAGTTTATGGTGTGCTGGAGTAGCTAGAGGGAAGTACTTGAAACTGTTGAACTGTGACCAGTAACCTTGATTCTTGAAGAAGATTGTATAACTATATTGCTTTTGCAGTAAGATTGGGTTATTGTGAAAACCTTGTGTCTCATGCTCCTTTTATACAGGGTATGGACAGATGGGCAAAAAAAAAAAAGGATAACAAATAAATAAATAATAGGGGGAGATCAAGAGTAAAAATTGGGTAGATTGAAATACTGTGGGTCAATGAGAGGGAGGGGTAAAGGATATGGGATGTTTGAGGGTTTTTTTCCTTTTTCTGGAGTGAGGAAAATGTTCTAAAAATGTGTGAATAATACACAACTATGTGATGATATTGTAAGCCACTGATTGTATAATATGGTTGAACTGTATGTGTGTGGATATTTCTCAATAAAAAATATTTTTAATCAATTGACCATACAATAAGCACATGAAAAAATGTCCAAGTCATTAGCCATGAGGAAAATGCAAATCAAAACCACAATGAGATAACATCTCACAACCACGAGAACGGCTACTATTGTTTTGTTTTTTTTTAAAAAAAATAACAAGTGCTGGAAAGGTTGTGGAGAAATAGGAACACATACATTGTTGGTGGGAATGTAAAATGGTGCAGGCATTTTACATGGAAAACAGTATCTGATTGCTCAGAAAGTTAAGTATAGAATTACCACATGACCCAGCACTTCCACTTCTAGGTATATACCCAAAAGAAGTGAAAGCAAGAACTCAAACACACTTTTACACACTGATGTTCATAGTGGCATTATTCTCAAATGCTAAATGGTGGAAGTAACCCGTGTCCATTACAGATAAACAAAATGTGGTATATACATACAGCAGGATATCATTCTGCCATAAGAAGGAGGGAAATTCTGACATTTACTAAAACATAGATGAATATTGAAGACATCAGGTTGAGTAAAATAAGCCAGACACAAAGGGACAAATACTGTATGATATCCCTTACATGAAACAAGCAGAATAAGTATATTCATGAAGTCAGAAACTAAAATACAGGTTACCAGAGCCAAGTGTGGAAGGTGAATGGGGAGCTAGTTTTTAATTGGTGTAAAGATTCTGTTTGAGGAGATGGAAAAGTTTTGGCAATAGTGATGGGGATGGAGGCACAATGTTGCATATGTAATTAACACCACAGAACTGTATATTTTAAAAGGGAAATTTTAGATTGCATGTGTTAACACACCTACACACAACTGTACAGCCCAATGTAAACATGTGCTAAATTTAATAGCATAATTATAATAATATTGTTTCATGAATTGTAATAAAGTTACCACACTAATAGAAACTGTTAATAGGGAAAACTGTGTGTGACAGGGAAATATATGGGAACTCTGTACTTCCTGTGTGATGTTTTTGTAAATCTACCTAATTAAAAAAAGAGTTTAAAAAAAAATCACTTGCCATATGTGTGGGTTTATTTCTATACACTCAATTCTATTCACCTATATGTCTCTCCTTGTGCCAATACTACACTGTTTTCATTTCTGCAATTTTCTGATACATTTTGAAATTAGGAAATATGAGTCCTCTAACTTTTTCTTTTCCAAGATGGTTTTGGCTACTCAGGTCCCTTGCCCTTCCATATGACTATTTTTTTTTTAATTTGCATATGGGCAGGAGGCACCAGGGATCGAACTCCAGACCTCCAGCACAGCAGGTCGGAGCTCTGCCTGCTGAGCCACGACAGCTGCCCCTATTTTTTTTTTTTTTTAACATGGGCAGGCACCGGGTCATATGACTTGATCATTGGTTTTTCCATTCTTGCAAGGAAGGCTGTTGGAATTTTGATTGCAATGAATCTGTAAATCGCCTTGGGTAGTACTGACTTCTTATCAATATTGTCTTCCAATCCATGAACACAGATGACTTTCCATTTATTTAGATCTAATTTAATTTCTTTCAGCAGTATTTTGTATTTTTCTGTATATAAATCCCTTACATCCTTGGTTAAAGTTATTCCCAGATATTTCATTATTTTAGTTTCAATTGTAAATGGAATTGTTTGATTTCCTTTTTGATTTGTTAATTGATGGTGTTTAGAAACACTGCTGATTTTGCTGCATTCATCTTGTACCCCACCACCCTGCTGAATTCATTTATTAGCTCTAGTAATTTTCTTGTACATTCTTCAGGATTTTCTATATAGGACCTTATCATCTGCAAACAGGGAAATTTTTATTTCTTCCTTTCCAGTTTAGATAACTTTTTCTTTTTCTTTTTTCTTTTGCTCTGAGAACTTCCAGTACAATGGTACTGGAATAGCAGGGATAAAAATGGGCAACCTTTTATTGTTCCTGATCTTTGTGGGGAATGCTTTCAGTCTTTCACCGTTGAGTAAAATGATTTTAGCTGTGGGTTTTTCATATATGCTGTTTATCATGTTGAAGAAGTTCCCTTGTAAGTTTTCTGGGTGTTCTCATGAAAGGGTGATGGGTTTTGTGAAATACCTTTTCTGTAGCAATTGAGATGATCATGTGTTTTTTGCCTTTCATTCTTGCAGTACATTGATTGGTTTTATGTTAAAGCACCCCTTCCTTCATTCTTGGAATAAATCCTGCTTGATCATGGTGTATAATACTTTTAACGTGCTGTTAGATTCCGTTTGCTAGTGTTTTCTGACCATTTTTGCATCTACATTCATAAGGGATATTGGTCTATAATTTTATTTTTTGTTATATCATTACACTTTAGTATTAGGATGATGCTGACCTCATATGATGCATTAAGAAGTGTTCCTTTCTCCTCTTTTTTTTGGGGGGGAAGAGTTTGAGAAGGATCAGTGCTAATATTTTAAATATTTGGTAAAATTAATCAGTGGAGCCATCTGGTCTTGGGATTTTCTTTTTTTTTATTACTGATTCAATATTTTTACTTGATGTTGTTCTGTTGATATTTTCTATTTTTCTTTAATCAGTTTGTTATTTGTGTGTTTCTAGCAATTTGTCCATTTCATCTAGGTTATCTAATTTTTTGTGTACAATTGTTCATAGTATCTGCTTATAATCCTTTTTATTTCTATAGGGTCAGTAAAAATGTCTCCTCTTTCATATCTGATTTGAGTTATTAGAATTCTTTCTTTTTTTCTTTGTCATTATAGCTAAAGGCTTGTAGATCTTTACAAAGAACCAACTTTTGGTTTCACCGATTCCCTATGTTCATCTATTCTCTATTTATCTTTGCTCTAATTTTTATTACTTCTTTCCTTCTGTTCACTTTGGGTTTAGCTAACACTTATTTTTCTATTTCCTCATAGTGAAAGTCAGGTTACTTATTTGAGATCTTGATTTGTTTGTTATACAAGCATTTGCAGCTCTAAATTTTCCTCTGGACACTGCCTTTGCTGCATCACATAAGGTTTTGGTATGTTCCATTTTCATTTTTAATTATCTCAAGATATTTCATAATTTCCCTTGTGATTTCTTCTTTGACCCATTGATTGTTTGAGAGTGTACTGTTTAATATCCACATATTTGTGAGTTTCCATTCTCCCTCTGTTATTGAATTCCAGCTTTATTCTATTTTGGTCTGAGATGATACTTGGTATCATTTCAGCTTTAAAAAATTATTGAGAGGGCAGGCCACAGTGGCTCAGCAGGCAAGAATGCTCGCCTGCCATGCCAGAGGACCCGGGTTCAATTCCCAGCGCCTGCCCATGTAAAAAAAATAATATTAATTAAAAAAATAATAAAGAAATTAAAAAAAAATTATTGAGAATTGTTTTGTGACTTAGTATATAGTCTATCCTGGAGAATGATCCACATGCACATGCAAAGAATCTGTCGATGTTGGGGGTGGGGGTGGGGCGAGTGTTCTATACCCGTCAGTCAGTTCTAGTTGAAAGCACTGTTCAAGTCCTCAATTTCTTTACTGATATCCTGTCTAGATGTTCTATCCAGTATTGAAAGTATTATAGGAAGTCTCCTATTATAACAGTCTATTTCTCCTTTCAATTCTTTCAGTATTTGCTTCATACACTTTGGGGTTCTGTTGTTGGGTTTGTAAATGTTTATAACTGTTATATCTTCTTGACTTATATACATATATAGTGTCAGTCTTTGTCCCCTGTAACAGTTTTTTTTTTTTAATTTAAAGCCTATTTTAAATTAAGTGTCTGATATTAGTATAGCAACACCCACTTAATTCTGGTTATTATTTTCATGGAGTATTGTTTCCATCTTTTCACTTTCAACCTACTTAGTATCTTTGAATTTAAGGTTAGTCTCTTATAAGCAGCATATAGTTGGGTCATGCTACTTTATGCATTCTGACAATCTTCTGCCTTTTAGTTAGAGAGTTTAGTCCATTTACACTTAAATTAACTACAACTGTAGTGATCTGAATCTTTTGTGGACCCCAGAAAGGCAATGTCCTTTAATCCTCATCCCATATTGCTGGGTGGGAGCCTTTTTATTGTTCCCATGGAGATGTGACCCATCCAATTATGGGTGGTAACTTCTGATTAGATGGTTTCCATGGAGATGTGTCTCCACCCATTCAAGGTGGGATTGCTTATTGGGGCCCTTTAAGAGGGAACTATCTTGGAAAAATCTTTAGAGCCACGAGAGCCCACACAGCTAGAGACCTTTGGAAACGAAGAAAGAAAGCGCTCCCGGGGAGCTTCATAAAACAAGAAGCCAGGAAAGGAAGCTAGTAGACTTTGCCATATGCCTTTCCAGTTGAGAGAGAAACCCTGAAATTCATCAACATTTCTTGAGTGAAGGTAACCTCTTGGTGGTGTCTTAATTTGGACATTTTCATGGCCTTAGAACCGTATACTTTCAACTTAATAAATTCCTCTTTTTAAAAGCCATTCTGTTTCTGGTATATCGCATTCTGGCAGCTAGCAAACTAGAACACCAATAACGCAGAACTTCTGCCATTTTGCTAAGATGGTTTTTGTTTTTTTTACATTTTATACCTTTTTTATCCCTCAATTCTTCCATTATTGCCTACTTTGGTATTCAGTTGATCTTTTGTAATGAACCATTTACAATCCATTTTCATTTTTTTCTGATATTTTTTTCTAATATTTATCAGATATTATCTTTGTGGTTACCATGGGGCTTAAATTTAGTATCCCAATCTCATTTGATTTGACACCACTTAATTTCATTGGCATTCACAAACTTCCTATACACCTCTTTCCTTCCACATCTATGTTGTTCTTGTCACAAATTACATCTCTATACATTGTATGTTCAAAACTGTAGAACTATCATTACTTTTAATGCATTTTCATTTTAGATCTTTAAGAAGTGAAAAATAGTTATAAGCCAAAAATACAACAGGACTGGCATTCATATTTACCCATGTTGTTAATTCCATCAGATATTTTTTCAAGCACTTTCAATTTACTGTCTAGTTTCCCTCCTTTCAACCTGAAGAACAGGTTCCCATTTCTTGTATGGCAATCTAGTGGTGATGAACTACCCTGTCTTTTGCCTATCTGAGAATAGGCCTTACTTTCTACCTCATTTTTGAAAGACTGTTTTGTTGGATATCAAATTCTTGATTGGCCCTTTTTTCTTTCAGAACTTTAAATATGTTATCGCACTGCCTTTTTGCCTCCATGGTTTATGGTGTAAAATCTACACTTAATCTTATGAAGGCTCCCTTGTATATGATGCATGTGGCTTCCAAGGTTCTCTTTTTGTCCTTGGCATTCAGCAGTTTGATTATGTGTCTCAGTGCAGGTCTCTTTTGAGTTTATCCCGTTTGGTGTTCACTGAACTCTTGGATTTGTATATTCATGTCTCCTACTAAATTTGGGAAGTTTCAGCCATACTTATTCTGAGTCCCTTTCACTCTTTCTTTTCTTTCTAGGACTCCCATAATGTGTATTTTGGTATGCTTGATGGTGTCCCCATAGGTCTCTTAGTTCTGTTCACCTTTCTCAATTCTTTTTTTCAGAATGAATATTTTCACTTGTCCTATCTTGAAGTTCATTGATTCTTTCTTCTAATAGCTCCAATCTTCTGTTGAACCCTTCTAGGAAATTTTTAATTTCAGTTATTGTGGTCTTTATCTCTGTCATTTCTTTGGATTCTATGATTTCTATCTCATTTAAATCCTCATTTTAATACATCATTTTCCTTAGTTCTTTGTGTTTTCCTTTAACTCTTAGAGCATATTTAAGATTATTTTTCTTTCTCTGGTATGTCCAAAGTTTGAGTTTACTTATTGATGGTTGAGGTTTAAAGTTTTATCTTTTCCTTTGAATAGGCCATCGTTTTGTTTCTTTTAATGTCTTGTAATCTCTTCTTGAAAACTGGATATTTTAATGTGTTAATTCTGGAATTTAGAAACTGAAGTGTGTGATCCTTAAACTTGTATCCAGCTAGTGCTAAGACAGAGATTTCTTTGAATGCTAGGTTCTAACCAAAACACACGCAGAAAGAAGGGATGAAAGAAGGAAAGAAAGAAAGGAAGAAGAGAGAGAAAACACTTTTTCCAGCCTTTCCAGAGAAGTCTGTGCAAGTGCTTGCCTACAGAGTTTAGCCAGCCCAATAATGAGCCTACAGAACAACCTAAGGAGAAAGTGTAGTGTCTCGCCACTTTTTCTGAGTATGAATCTTGTCCTGGGCATGCACAAGTGACTTTAGGAATTCCCCTATTTACATGAATCGAAATACCCCTCTTTCCCCAGAAAATATTCTTTCCTCCTGGTTCTAGGTGCTGTAATGTATGTCCTAAACCTGGTAATTCTTTGCCCCAGCCAGAAGAGGTTTGATTGTTTTCTTACACTGTTTTAGCTGCCCTGTTCCACATCCAGAACAAGTTTTGGGTTGCAGACCCATCTTTCTTTGAGCTCTGGAAAACAATTAAAAGGATACAATAATTAAGTAAGCACAAGGTCAAGAAAAAGTCTATTTAAAATGGCGGCATCTTGTGGCATCTTTGCTGGGTCTTTCTCTCACCCCAGGCTCTGTATGGAGCAGTACCACATTCATAGTACAGACCCTGGTCCTGGTTCTGGAGAGAGCAAAGTAACCCCTATGTACATACTGGGGCATGTACATGTCTGATCTCAAGTGACTCCCTTCACCTCTTTTTGTTTAAGGTAGTACCTTATGAGTTTATGTCCCTTCCAAAGCAAACAAACAGTCCTGTCTACTATAATCTCTCCACATCATAGTTCCTCCTGTTCAGGATGGAGTGAAGCAGTTTGTTTTAGATTGGAGTCTCCTGAACCTGACCTTAGGCTAAGGATTTGAGTGGAAATTATTTATTAAAGAAGCATTTCCAGGAAAAAACCAGTAAGGGAATAAGCTAAGCAGGTGAGCAAGTGTGCAATTTCAAGTAAATTCTGAGCCTCAGTCTGATCCTAGGAGTAGCTATGGAGTATAAATGATACCTTAGAGTTTGTCCTGCTTCAAGGAAAAGGTACTGGTCTTTTGCACTTTCCCACTAGTCACTAAAGACAGGCATGCTGGGGGAGGTAGGTTGTGGGGACATAAAATTCCCCAGGAATAAAATGGTTCCAGTGCCCAAGGGCAAACCTCTAAAGGTTGTGAGGAAACTCATGTGCAGCAAAGCATACAGAAGCGGAACTCACAGAGCTGGTAGAAAAGATCTCAGAGGATCTAGGTGGGGTACAGTGTTCAGTACGCCCTTTAAGAAAGGCTTGAGTTTCCCTTTCTTTCTTATATTCAAAATTGGAGTGTACCACCAACCTCATTCCCATGTCAATGGATTGGTTAACCCACATGACCCCGCCATCAAAAATAAAGTGATTCATAGTGTTTTTGTACACCGTCCTCCATTTTTTCTTCCTGTTTCTAGACCAAAAAAGCAGATACTAATGACCTTTTCTCCCTCTATACTAGAAGCTTCAAAGTGCTCAACAATGCCCAGCCAGGCAACATAATAATGATCGCAATAGCTAATTATAGTTTTATTGAGCACTTACTATTACCAGGTACAATTCTGAGTGCTTTACCTGCATCATCTCATTTAATCCAACAATCAACCTAGGGAGAGACCATTATTATCTTCATTTTACAGAAAAGGAATCCAAACTAATAAATGCTGAAGCTGAGATTTTAATACAGGCTGTCTGACTCCAGAATCTAAGCTTTTAACTCACTCACTAAAAGGTATAATCAGCAGCAAAAGGATTTAATCTTTTGTGTTGAATAAGCAACAACAAAGATTCATGAAATAAAATTTAGTAAGACAAAGAGAAGCATGAAAAACAGTTTTATTGAAATATTCTAACATATTTTCTGGACAAGTAATAAAAAATAAATAAAGACATAGAGGATATGAACATATAATTTTTTTTACCCTGCAAACAAACAACATACCTTCTTTTCAAGTTTCATGGACAGTGACAAAAACCAATAAATATTAACCAACAGAAAATTTCTTGGTAAATTTTGAAGAGTAGATATTGCAGAAGCCATGTCTCTGATCACAATGCAATACAATTAACAATAATATAAAGCACACCATCTAGAAGTGTAAAAAACCTAAATAGCATCTCAAATTACCCCTAGGACTAGAAGTAAATCAAGAATAAAAACCAGAATATTTAGAAAATAATTTTTTTAATGGCACATAGGAAAGCTATATGCAGAGGTAAATTAACAACATTACATGCTTTTAGTGTCAAAAGAGAGAAAATAGAGTTAATGAATTAAGCAGGCAAGTTGAGATTTTGGAAAGGGGTATTTAAAATAGTCCTTCAAAAATAGGAGAAAGGAAATATATGAATTCAGAAAAAAAAATCTAGAACCCTAAGAGTAGATGGATATACTCTTCTGCCTGTGGACAGAGAAGTACTTAGCAGTGCTCCACGTGAACTTAATCCTCGGACACGTGTCTTCAGTCCTCTTTCCTTTCCACTGCTCCTGCTTGGTATTCTCCTCTACTCCCAGAGCTCCAACTACCTTCAGCTCCTTTCTGTTATCAACACATCTTGTACACACTATGCCTCTATTGTCCACTCCACAAGCTGCTCTACAATTAATTATTTCCACTTGTGACTCCCTTAGCAATAGACTTGAAGACCTCAGACAGGAACCATGTCCTGATTATCACTGTATCTTCAGGGCCTGGTATGTACTGGGTCCTTAATAATCAATGGCTAAATGAAAGAATGAGATGAGCTCAAGGACTGATTCCTGAATTGCATCTGGTTTTGAGTTGTTCCTGTCCCCATTGCCAAGCCAAAGTCCTCACGTCAATATCATGTATCCTGGTATAAATTAGTCCAACAAAAAGAGGGCTAACTATAAAGTATGGAATATTATACAACCAATAATCATTGGTTGACAATATCAATAAAATAAATACAGGAAGTGGGGCTATGATTTTTTTTCTTATTTCCTCTTTCCCACTGAAAAATCAAGTATTTCTTGGGTGGAATGGAAAACAGTCCTTAGGCCCAGCCACAAAAGCTTCCTCCTCAAGGGACCTTCCCTGGTTTCTCTAACCAGAAACAATCTTTCCTTTCCTGGGCTTCCAGAGCCTCTTCCCCTCCCCTTGATCTCTTAAAATGTCTTCCTTTGGTTATTTGTGTCTCCAAAGAGGCACACCACAGGCAATATTTCAGGTATCTGGCATGCAACCACCCCTAGTAAGTAGAAGATATTCATCCAGACTTCAATTCACCTCCCCTGGTATGTTCAGTGATGGGGGTGGGGGCAACATACAGGTTTCAATAATGCCTGGAAGACAGAGAACCACACAACTCAAAGCATGCCAGGGTAGAGGATCATGATCCTCAAACAGATCCCAGCCAATCTTAGGGACCACCCAATGCACAACCACACCTACATTGTGCATGACTAGGAAAAGGCCCCAGAAGCAAATGGCTCCAGCCAAAATGAGGGACCAGGGACTGATAAATGCAGTTGAGACGAAGTGATGAATATCTTTTTTGTGCCCAGATGAACTAGGAGAAGGCATTCCAGGCACAGAGACACATCTTAGCAATTCCCAGTGAAAAAGACGATCAAATTCACTTTACAAAGAACTGTAGCCACTGCCATAGTCCTCCAAATCATCTTCCAAAACAATCTTTATACTACCCAAATCAGATTCTGTCATTCAATGTCCTGCTCAAAACTCTTCCATGGTTCCCCAGAGACCTCAGGATTTGGCCTGATATTTCAGCCTCCATGTGTTC
>PVIY010024596.1:0-37926 GCA_004026745.1 Myrmecophaga tridactyla
ATTCCCTAAGTGTGAGGTAAGCAGGCCAAGAGAGAGTCGAGTAGGAAGCCAAGGGGGGGGTGGGTAATCCCAGGGGGACATCTGGAGACTTCCTGGAGGAGGTGAGCTCTCAGCCAGGCCTTAGGACTATATTCCACTGGAACAAAGTAGCAGAGGCAGAGTTGCAGGGTCTGGTGAGGGCAGGGGGGCCAGTTGCAGAGGACTGGGGGGCTGGGCGGGGGCAAGGCCCACCCTGTGATAGCAGCTCTGCCCAGCCCATTCCAGCCACTGGGATATCCCCGCCAGCCTCTGGCTGCTCCTATGGTGGGCCCGTCACCCCCTCCCTCCCTTATCAGTGAGGAAGCCGACTGGGCATGAGGACACTGAATGCACAGGAGCTGCCTCTGCTAAGTGGACCCCCAGCCCCTGGGTGTGGTCGCTAGCTCCTGAGTCTGGCCTGCATGCCTGGGCTCCAGGCCAGAGGGTGTGCAGCACTCACTGAGCAAAGAGGGGCCTTTGGACCTCTCCTTGCTCCCCCTGGCAGTGGCAGGGGCTCCACGCAGATCCCAGGGGAGCATGGCCAAGGGACACAAGTCCCTTGTAAAAACAGCTGTGAAAAGCAGTGTTTGGCGGGAAGGAAGCATACACATGGTGTCTGATAGGCACCGATCCTTAATCCATCCTAATTCATCCCTCCCTGCCCTGCATGTCCAGCCTGCCCCTTCTGCAGCCCCCTTTCCATCTCTGTTATCCGCAGTTGCTGGAGCCCACAACCCCGGTGTCATTCTCAATGCCTCTCCCTCTTTACAATTCCACATCTAATCTGGGAACAAACCCTGGGGCTCTATTTTTGAAATCCAAGTGAAATCAGACAACTTCTGGGGTCTCTATTAACTGATCCCTGCTTCCACCTTGCCTCCACACTTCATCCTTAGCCCAGCAGAAAGAATGGGATTCTTCCTGAGAGAGTCAGATGCCATCAATCCTGTGCCCAGAGAGGTTCCTGCCCCCTCTCACCAGGCCCAGCCACACTGGCCTCCTGGTGTTTCCTTGAACTTTTGGGCAACCCGCTGCCTCAGGGCCTTTGCACTTTCTGTTTCCTCTGCCTGGAACTCTCCCCGGCCCTGATTTCTGCATGGTTCCCCTCTTTCAATTCTTGATTCAAATATCGTCTTACTAGTGAGGCTTTCACTGACCCCCTCATTTTACATTGCACTCCAACTGCACACTTGTGCTCCCTACTCCCATTTTTTTGCTTGCTGTTTCCCTGTTACATTTATGAGTTGTCATTTTAGTATGTGACTTCCTTGTTGTTGTTGTTCTTTAAGTAAACAGTTTAAGGATCTGCAAGGCACACAAATACCAAAGGCAATGTCGAAGCACAAAACACAAATTGGGAAAAAGTATCTTTAACTCACACGAAAATCAAATGTCTCATTTTACCGAGGAAAACCTATGAACCAATAGGAAAAGAGCACCTAATAATCTCATGATTTCCTTGTCTTGTTGTCGTGCGTGTGCCTCCCCATGACACTGTGACCTGCAGTCCTCGCTGGCCCACGCTTGACTCAGTAAGAACATGTGAGTTTGCTGAAAGTCTCAGGCCCCCCTTGGACAGCAGCTGGGGCAAGGGCAGGGGTAAACCTCGGGCCTCTCTGCACCCCCAAAAGGAACAGTCAGTCCTGGGGAGTGGGTGCTGTCAGCCCTCCCACCCTATGGCACCCACCCCTACCTCCAGCGATCTCACCCGGCCCAGCACTCACCGTCCACTGGGTTGAGGTAGTCATGGAGGTGAGGGGTGCCGGCTGCACCCCCACTTTGCATGAGCAGGTCCCCGTACGGCGCAGGGTGGCCTGCCATCAGGGCCACCTGGTGGTAATAGTCTGCGGGGTTGGTGCCTGGAGGGGGGAGCCCAAACAGCCCCCTCTCCTTGAGGTGCTCATGAGCCACTGGGCAGGGGGAGAGAGAAAGAAGCCGTCAGAAGCCGGCACTGGCTGTGTCCTTTCCTGCCAGGGGACAGGGAAGCCTGCGACTGACCCGCGCGGCCTCTCATCACCACCACCTCCCGGGTGTCGGGGTCCCCCACGCCCTACCCATGTCCACCAGCCTGGGCTGGGCCGTGTGTGGAGGGGCGTGTTCCCTCTCCCGAGGGAGACCACGTCCCCGTCCTGCATGCCTCTCCCTCCTCCTGCTCCTGCTCCCAGGAGGGCGGGACCCATGGCCCACAGCCATCCTGCAAAGGACACCGGAAGCAGCAGCAGAGGAGAGGCGCCCCACGGCCTGAGCATTCAAGGGGAGACCCCGTGTCTAGACTTTGCCTGGGCCTGGCTACATAAAGCTGCCCGCCTACCCACTGCGCCCCCTGCCCCCGGGTCTCCCATGTCTCAGGGCTGGCTGCCTCTGACCCTGCAGTCAGCCCCGCCCGGGGCTTGAGGATGGAGGCAGGGAGGGGGAAATTGGGATTATCCTGGAGGCCCTCGCACTCGGGGAGTGTGGGGTGGAGACGGGACAGTGTCAGGGAGGAGCTTGGAAACCACACCTACCCAGGCAGAGTCCCGATGTTCAGCCGCTGTGCCACCTCCCTGAGCTGGCGCAGCTGCCCATTTGTGAAATGGGCACACGAACACCCACCACGCAAATGACTTTTAGCTGTGATGGTATCAGTGGGCGTCGCGCCAGGCGCTTGCTGGGTCTGGGCAGGCCCAGGACTGAGGGAGTTCCAGGCCTCCTGTAATTTCACCATCACCACCGTGCTATGGGTTCGGAGGCACCCTCACCGGCACCCCCATTCAGCAGAGGGCAAACCCGACACTTGGAGAGTGAAATATCTCGCGCGAGGCTCAAAGCTGGGAGGCCGTGGAGCTGGGAGGGGCCCACGGTGTGGATGTGGAGCCCAGGCCCCTAGCCCCTGTGCTCTACCGCCATTCTGCTGTCCGTCTTGGCAAATGCCAAATGAGATCTCATGTGCGCTTGTCAGGGCGTGGAAGCTGCCATCCTCCTCGCCGTCTCCTCCAGCCAGGCCAGCCTGCCCCATCCCTGCCCTTCGCGTGGACCTTTCTCCACCTAAATGCACTTCCCTTCCACTCATCTGGCCTTCCCCAGAGTCCCCAGGGTGTAGTTTAACAAACGCTGCCCCAGCTTACTGGTGAACCTCCTGGGCCCCGTGTGGGCGGGTGTGGGGCCTGGCCCCGTGTGGGCACCCAGGAAACGCTGGTCCATACCTCCAGACTGCAGCAGGATGGGAGACCCACAGGTGGCCTTGAGCCCTACGGGCCCTGGGCTGGTGAGACCACCCCCTGCAGAAGTCAGCGCTGTGCCAAGGAAGCCACGTCCCCCATGGGGGTTGAGCCCATCACCACCCAGCTCATGGGATGCATAAATGAATGCTTACCAGTGTTTCCTTTGATATCATATGACGATGTTGGTACTCCATATTATATATCATACATTATTTGACATGATATGATATTGCACGATTATACTGAACTACACCAACGCTTATATGGAAATCAGGCACAGAATTGGTGCTCCATGAAATTGAATGTCTATCCTTTGCAGCAGTCTGGTCTGTCCACCTGGTTCCTGACTGGCTACAAGGATGCCAGCCCAGAGCGGAGGGTCCTGACTCACAGCCATCTCTAGGAGGCACTTGGCTCCTTTATTCTCCACTGGAAACCCTTAGACCTGCTCTGGCCGGGACCCAGGAGAGCTGCCTGCTCTGTCCCCTCCCTGGAAGCCGTGCAACCTTTCATGACAGATTCCCTGTTGTTGGGGGCTGTAATAACTACCACCAACTGGGTGGATTCCAACCAGAGAACTGTATTCCCTGGGAGTTGTGGAGGTGCAAAGGCAGAAAGCAAAGCCTTGGGAAGAGTCTGTTCCTTGCCTCTTCCAGCTTCTGGGGGTGACAGGCTTCCTTGGCTTGTGGCTGCCTCATGCCAACCTCCGCCTCTGTCGTCATTTGCCTTCTTCTCTTCTGTCTGGCTCCTCTGGGGGTCATGTCATTGGGTTTAGGACATACCCAGATAATCCAGGGTGATCTCTTGTCTCAGGATCCCTCAGCCTTTGAAGATCCTGTTTCCAGATCAGGCCCCATCCCCAGACTGTGGAGGGCAGAATGTGGCCGTATCTTTTTTAGGGGGTTGCACTGCGCCCACTACACCCTGCTTTCTGTCTGTCTGACTGTGTGTCTGATATCCTCGCCTTATGAGGACACCAGATTATAGTGGACCAGGGCCCACCTTAATTCCATTTGGCCCCATTTCCAAAGAGGATCACGTTCATAGTACCGGGAGTTCGGATTCGAATGTACGTTTTTGAGGGGCACAGTTCAACCCATCACAGGAGGGCGCTTCCTGAGGAGAAGCATGAGCTGACCAGGCTTCTCCATGTCCTGACCACTCTCCAGTGTGCATGCATGTGTGTGTGTCTCTCTGTGTGTGTGTGTGTGTGTGCACGCTAGTGGGGTAGAGCTAGAATTAGGCAATTTAAATGGGGAAGACCTATTTCTACCATGTAATATTGCCCTGCTCTGGCTCAAATTAGAACTGAGCTCAGGAGAGTCAGACCAATTATCTCTCTCAAGCATCAGAATGGAGAGACACAAAGTGACTGGCACTCATCCCCACAGTCTTGGGGTCTGGGGCTGCCGTTTTGCAGGAGAAGCATAAAGCAGGCATGCAGCAGAAGCCGGCACGGACTTTGCATGGACCAAAGAGAGATGAAAAAAGCCAGACCACAAGGCTAACAAACCCCTCCTCCACTGCAAGGCCTGAACTACCTGCCTTCTGTTTCAGGGGTCCATAAGACACCCCCTAGACAACATTCCCTTTACTTAAGACCAGCTTCTGCAGACTTTAGCTTATTGCAACCAAAAAGGTCTCTCCTGACATAGGACCAACCTGAGTAATCAGGTAGCGGCTTGCTATTTACTCACGGTGAAGCACAGATGGTTTCGCATGTAAAACAAGGCTCACTCATTTCTAATGAGTGCAAAATGCAATAGACTTCCACTTCTCTCCACACTCACCATTCATTTACTAAAAAGCCCACTCTTCAGGGGTTGCAGGAAGGAAAGCCAGCTTGGGGACTAAGAGCCAGAGGTACTCTCCCCCCCCACCTCCTCATGTCCCCGCCCCCTCCCCACCCCGAGCCCAGCCCCTACTCACCTTCGGCTGGGCTGAGGCCCCGGGCTGCAGAGATCATGGAGAGCGTGGGGCTGCCGTGCATAGAACGGAGGTAGTGTTCCATGTGGGGGCTCACATAGGGGTGTGGGGCGTTGAAGGGGGATTCTCCAGGGCCGGCGGGGTGTGGGGAAAGGCGGATCAAGGAGATGTCAGAGATGATGGGGCTGCCGCTGAGGGTAGGAGGCCTGCAGAGACAAGGGGGCAGTGTCCTCAATAAGGAACCCGCCAAGAGCCCTGAACTGATCCGGGCAGTTCTTTACTCTCGTATGAAGACTTTCCAGAACGACCTGTACATTTTTATCTTATGCACCAGCATCCCTCGGTCAGAGAATCTGAGCAGCATCCACGGAGGGAGGTGTATTTAAAGCTCCCCTCCAGCCCTGCACTGGCAATGAGAGTCTTCGCATAGATGATTGGGTTTGCTGGGCCACGGGCTCAGCAGGCCTCATAAAGGTTTCTGTGGACCCCCTGCTTCCCCAGCGCCTGCTTGGGGCTGGGCACACAGCAAGGGCTCAATAAATATTGATCAAGTGAACAAAGCAACAAATTCGGTATGAAAAACAGGACACAAAAATACCAGCACTGTGTTGAGACAGAAAGAATTACTAACGGTGTTGAGGAAAAAGAGAGAAACCAGGAGATGCTGTGAAAGTGGAGAATGTTTGGTTTCAGTTGGACAGTTAGGGGTGAAGCACTCACCCATGAGGTCAGATAAAAAAAATCCAAGACCAGTTTTGAAATGGTGAGCTGTAACTGCTATCTTGAAGTATCAATGAATTCCTTCTAATGCTAATCAAGCCCTCTTCTCGGACGCCCACCAGTGCTCAGGCGTGGACCTGGTTTGGTGCCTCTGGCTGCACTGGCGTGGCAGTGACATGTCCAAGGGGCCCCTGGTCTGCCCGAGAAGGCGCAGGCCCCACGCGGAACAACGACGGGCTGTGACTCCAGGCTCTGTAACAGGGATACTTCAAGGTCATCTACTCCAAAAACTCACCCAGGCATTAAGGAGAAGCAGCTTGGAATCACAGCCAAGTCACTAGGAACCATATTAATCAAGAGTTAATTTTCAATTTTTTAGAAGATAGAATCTCCCCATGACTTGATATAGTGCAAAGAAAAGAAAACGTGCTGAGACACGGCGGACTGTCAACACAGGACAGCTGTTATTCTGTCATTAGTACCACACGTTCAGGACAAAATTCTGAAGTATCCGGAAACCCTTAAACAGTTAACCATACATGAGAAATCTTGGCTTCATTTGAAATTGCCAAAACCTGGAAGCAACCAATATGTCCTTCAATAGGTGAATGGAAAAACAAACCATGGAACATCCAGACAAAGGGATATTTATTATTCACGGGTAAAAGAAATAAGCTATCAAGCCACAAAATGACATGGAAGAAACTTAAGTGCAAATTGTTAACTCACAGAAACCAGTCTGAAAAGGCTGCATACTGTGGGATTCCAACTATTTGACATTCTACAACTCTATGACATTCTAGAAAAGGAAATACTGTAGAGACAGTAAAAAGATTGGTGGTTACCTGGGGTTCAGCGGAAGGGGAGGTGGGATAGAACACAGGAAGTTTTTAGGGAGGTGAAACTATTCTGTGTTATACTGCAATGGTGGATACACGACATTATGCATTTGTCAAAATCCATAGAACTGTACAACACAAAGAGTGAACACTGGACAATTAGGCAAGAAAAAGAAATAAAAATCATCCAAATTGGAAGGGCAGAAGTAAGGCTATTTATTTGCATATGACATGATCCTATATGAAAAAAACTCTAAAGAATCTGCTAGAACTAATAAATGAATTAAGCACAGCTGTAGGTTACTAAATGACACTCAAAAAACAGTTGTATTTCTATACACTAGCAATAAACCATCTTCAAAGCAAATTAAGGATACAATCCATTTACAATAGCATCGAAAAGAATAAAATATTTAGATTAAATTTACCTATGGAGGTTGTGCTGGTTTGAAAGGATGGATGTCCCCTAGAAAAGCCATGTTTTAATCTAAATCCCATTTCGTAAGGGTACAATAATCCCTAATCAATACTGTAATTAGATCACCTCCCTGGAGATATAACCCAATCAAGGGTGGTTGTTAAGATGGATTAGGGGAGATGTGTCTCCACCCATTTGAGTGGGTCTTGATTGGTTTTCTGAAGTCCTACAAAAGAGGAAACATTTTGGAGAATCAGAGATTCGGAGAAAGCAGAGAATGCTGTAGCACCACAAAGCAGAGTCCACTAGCCAGCAACCTTTGGAGATGAAGAAGAAAAATGCCTCCTGGGGAGCTTCATGAAACAGGAAGCCAGGAGAGAAAGATAGCAGATGACACTGTGTTTGCCATGTGCCCTTCCAGCTGAGAGAGAAGCCCTGACTGTGTTCACCATGTGCTTTCTCACTTGAGAGAGAAACCCTAAACTTCATCGGCCTTCTCGAACCAAGGTATCTTTCTCTGGATGCCTGTGATTGGACATTTCTATACACTTGTTTAATTGGGACATTTTCTATCCCTTAGAACTGTAACACTAGCAACTTATTAAATTCCAGTTTTTTAAAGCCATTTCGTTTCTGGTATATTGCATTCTGGCAGCTGACAAACTAGAACAGATGTAAAAGACTTGTTCACTGAAAACTACATAACATTGCTGAAAGAAATTGAAGACCTAAATAAATGGAAAGACATCCCATGTTCATGGGTTGGAATCCTACATCGTTGAGATAACAATACTACCCATAGCAATATACAGATTAAATTCTGTACCTACCAAAATGTCAGTGACATTTTTTTTGCAGAATTGGAAAAACCCATCTTGAAATTTATACAGTATTTCAAGGGACCCCAAATAATACAAACTATCTTGAAAAGGAATAACAGAGTTTGAAAATTGCAAAACTTACTACAAAGCTACGGTACACAAAACAGTAATATTGGCATAAGGACAGACAAACAGACCAATGGAATAGAATAGAAAGCTCAGAAATAAAACCTTGTATTTGCAGTTAATTGATTTTTGACAAGAGTGCCAAGACAATTCAATTGGCAGAGAATGGTCTTTTCAGCAAATGCTGCTGGGGAAACTGCATATCCACATGCAAAAGAATGAAAGACTCTCATTTTACACTATATGCAACAATTAACTCAAAATAGATCAAAGACCCATTTAAGAGTTAAAATTATAACTCTCTCAAAATAAAGAATTATGGGAAAACATTCAGGTCCTTGGAGTTTTCTGTTATTTAAGTATTTCTTTAGTAAACACACCCAAAGCACAGGCAGCAAAATAAAACATTTTGACTTCATCAAAATTAAAAACTTTTGTGCTTTAAAGAACACTATCAAAAGAGTGAAAAGATAACCTACAGAATGAGGAAATATTTGCAAATCATATATCTGATAAGAGATTAATATCCAGAATGCATAAAGAACTCCAACAATTCAACAAAAACAAAACAATCCAATTCAAAAACGGACAAGAGACTTGAACAGGCATTTCGCCAAAAAAGATATATAAATGGCCAACAAACACATATAAAGTCACTAAACATCATTAGCAAGCAAGGAAATGCAAATCAAAACCACAATTAGATACCAGTTCACACCCACTAGAATGACTGTAATCAAAACGACAGATAGTTATACTTACTGGCAACGACATGGAGAAACTGGAAGGTTTGTGCATTGCTGGTGGGAATGTAAAATAATGCAGTCACTGTGGAAAACAGTTTGGCAGTTCCCCAAAAAGTTAAACGTAGAATTACTATATGACTGGGCAAGTCTATTTCTAGGTACATACCCCAAATAATTGAAAGCAGAGACTCAAACAGATTCTTGTACACCAATGTTCATAGAAGCATTATTCACAAGAGCCCAAAGGTGGAAACAACTCAAGGATCTATCAATAGATGAATGGATAAACAAACTGTGGTCTATACCCACAGTGGAAAACTACACAGCCATGAAAAGGAATGGTGTCGTGAGATATACTATAACAAGGATGAACCTTGAAAAATTATGGTAAGTGAAATAAGTCAAACACAAAAGGAAAATATTGCATCATTCTGGTTATATGAGTTATCTGAAATAGGTAAATTAAAAGATACCGAAAGTAGAGTTTACCAGGAGCTGGGGGAAGCGAGGGAGAGATTGGGAGTTATTGCTTAATGGGTACAGAGTTCCTGTTTGGGATGATGAAAAAGTTCTGGAAATAATGGTGACTGTTACATAACAGCATGAATGTACTTAATAAACTGACTTGAATACCTGAAAAGTAAACTCATCGATTAAAAGATATAAACTGGAAGAATGGATTTAGAAATATGAACCATTTATATACTGTTTATAAGAGACTCATTTTAGACCTAAGGATATAAATAGACTGAAAATGAAAGGATGGAAAGAGGCATTCTATGCAAACTTTTAACCAAAAGAAGCAGGGGTAGCTATATTAATATCAGATAAAATAGAATTTAAATGTAAAGATGTCATAAGAAACAAGGAAGGTCACTATATATCAATAAAAGGGACAATTCATCAAGAAGAAGTAACAACCATAATGTTTATGTTCCCAGTCAAGGAGCTCCAAACTACATTAGGCAAATACTGGCTAAATTCAAAGGAGCACTTGACATTTGAAAAATAATAGTGGGAGATTTCAATACACCACTCTTGATAGAACAACTCAACAAAAGCTCAATAATGAAGTAGAGAATTTAAACAGTGTGATGAATGCATTAGGCCTCATTGAAATATATAACTTGTTACATCCTAAAATACAAGGATATACATTCTTCTCTAGTGCTCAGGGAACAGTCTCCAGAATAGATCATATGCTGGGACACAAATGAGGGCTTTATAAATTTAATAAGATTGAAATTATTCAAAACACTTTCTCTGACCACAGTGGAATTAAGTTGGAAATTAACAATCACCAAAGAACTGTAACTTTTACAAATATATGGAGACTAAAAAATACATTTTAAAATAGTCTGGTAAATATCTGGAGCTATTGAAAATGAAAATATATCAAAACTTGTGGAATGCAGCAAAGGCAGTGCTGACAGGGAAACTTATCACTCTAAATGCCAACATTGAAAAAGAAGAACGAGCAACAATAGAGGATCTAATTGCTTACTTGGAGGAACTAGAGAAGGAACAACAAACTAACCCCAAAGCAAAAAGAAGAAAAGAAATAAAGACTAAAGCAGAAATAAATGAACTGGAAAACAAAGAAACAATAGAAAGAATCAACAAAACTAAAAGTTGGTTCTTTGAGAAGAATCAATAAAATTGATGGACCCCTAGCTAGACTGACAACGAAAAACAAGAGAGGGTGCAATAAACAAAATCAGAAATGAGAAGGGAGTCATTTCTATGGATCTTCAAGAAATTTTTAAAATCTTGAGAGAATACTATGAACAACTATACACTAACCAACTAGACAACTTAGATGAAATGGACAAATTTCTAGAAACATATGAATTACCAACAGTGTCTTGAGAAAAAATAGAAGATCTTAACAAACGAATTACAAGTTATCGAAAATTGATAATTGAGGGCGGGCCACGATGGCTCAGCAGGCAGAGTTCTCGCCTGCCATGCCAGAGGACCCGGGTTCGATTCCCGGTGCCTGCCCATGTTAAAAAAAAAAAAATTGATAATTGAGTTATCAGTTAGCTCTCAAAAATTTTCCTACAAAGAAAAGTCCAGAGCTAGGTGGCTTCACAGGGAATTTCATCAAACATTCCAAAAAGAACTAACACCGATTCTGCTCAAACTCTTTCAAAAACTTGAAAAAGGATCACTACCTAACTCATTTAATGAAGTTAATATCACTTTAATACCAAAACTAGATAGAGACATTATAAGAAAAGCAAACTACAAACCAATTTCCCTAATGAACATAGATGAAAAAATTCTCAACAAAATTCTAAAAAATCGAATCCAATGATACATTAAAAGAATTACACATCACGTCCAAGTGGGATTTATACCAGGAATTCAAGGGTGGTTCAACATGAGAGAAACAATTAATGTGATACAGCATATTAATAAATTCAACAGGAAAAATCATGATCATATCAATCAATGCTGAAAACAACATTTGCCAAAATTCAACATCCTTTTCTGACAAAAACACTAGAAAAGGTAGGACTCGTAGGAAACTTCCTCAACATCATAGAGGGCATATATGAAAAACCCATAGGCAGCATGATTCCCCTTAAGATTGGGAACAAGACAAGGATGCCCACTGCCACCACTATTATTCAACATTGTACTAGAAGTCCTAGCTAGAGTGATTAGGCAGGAGAAAGGAATAAAAGGCATCCAAATTGGAAAGGAAGAAGTAAAACTTTCATTATTCGTAGATGACATGATCCTATTATTGGAAAATCCTGACAAATCCACAGGGATTTAAAGCTACTTGAGCTAATAAACAAATTTAGTATAGTGGTGGGCTACAAGATTAACGTACAAAAATCAGAAATATTTCCATATACAAAGAATGACCTAGATATGGAGACAATTAAGGTCAAAATTCCATTCAAAATAGCCACTAAAAGATTCAAGAATTTAGGGGTAAGCTGAACCTGGGAAGTAAAGGACCTGTACGCCGAAAACTACAAAATATTATTAAAGAAATTAAAGAAGATCTAAACAGATGGAAAGATAGTCCATACTCATGGATAAGAAGGTTGAATGTTGTTAAGATTTCAATTCTAACTAAATTGATCTACAGATTCAATGCAATACCAATAGAAATTCCAACAACCTATTTTAAAGACGTGGGAAAGCTAGTTATCAGATGAATTTGGAAGGGAAAGAAACCTCACGTAGCTAAAGATATTATAAAAAAGAAGAACATAAGGTAAATCAGAATACTGGGTAAAGGATGATATGGCCCATATATTCAAACTTCAACCTCTGTGCAAAACCAAAGGGAGAGATGTCTAGTTGGTCCAAAATTTGTATTTTGGGTAGCACAGTATCTAATTTAACTTGTATGGTCAGTTTATTTGAACACCATAATTACATGGAATCTTGCATAGGGTATGAGGTTTTGTTGGTTTGTACAGGTTAGTATGATGCCCCAATATACCCCAGCGTAATTTGGGCAGAGAATAAAAAAGTATTTGCAAAGTCCCCTTTGGGGACTGGGGAGAAAAGAAGAAATATTCAACTTCCCCATCTGGGGATTTCCTGATATCTCACAAGCAGTGGGGAAAACCAATTTAATAGGCTGAGCCCTCAATCTTACAGCTCACCCCTATGAGGCTTATTTCTGCAAAGAAGAAGCTAAGCCTACTGGTAATCATGTCTAAGAGTCACCCCCAGAGAACCTCTTTTGTTGCTCAGATGTGGCCTCTCTCTCTCTAAGCCAACTGGGTGGGTGAATTTACTGCCCTCCCCACTACGTGGGACATGACTCCCAGGGGTGTAAATCTCCTTGGCGATGTGGGACAGAAATCCCAGGGATGAGGCTGGGCCTGGCATCATGGGAATGAGAAAGTCTTCTTGATCAAAAGGGGGAAGAAAGAAATGAGACAAAATAAACTCTCAGTGGTTGAGAGACTTCAGAGTTGAAATGTTATCCTGGAGGTTATTCTTATGTGTTATATAGATACCCCTTTTTTAGTCTATGGTGTATTGGAGTGGCTGGAGTGAAGTACCTGAAACTGTTGAACTGTGTTCCAGTAGCCTTGATTCTTGAAGAAGACTGTATAATGCATAGTTTTTATAATGTGACTGTGTGATTGTGAAAACCTTGTGTCTGATGCTCCTTTTATCTAAGGTTGGACAGATAAATTTTAAAAAAAGGATAAAAAATAAATATTAGGAGGAGATAAAGGGTAAAAATTGGGTAGAATGAAATACTGTGGGTCCATGAGAGGGAGGGGTAAGGAGTATGGGATGTATGAGTTGTTTTTTCTTCTTTTTATTTCTCCTTTTGGAGTAAGGCAAATGTTCTAAAAATGATCATGGTGAAAAATACACAACTGTGTGATGATATTGTGAGCCATAGATTATACAATATTGTTGGACTGTATGCATGTATATTTCTCAATAAAAATATTTAAAAAAAGGAAGAGCAAAGTGGGACTTTGCTGACCTAAAACTTATTACAAAGCCATAGTCATAAAAACAGTTTGTTTTTGGCACAAAGAGAAGCCAAATTGAGAGCATGGAGATTGACTACCAAATTTATGGTCAATTGATCTTTGACAGGCTCCCAAATCTACTGAATAAATGGGCTTGGGAAAACTGGATATCAATAGTCAAAAGAATGAAAGAGGACCCATATCTTATGCTTTATACAAAAATTAACTCAAAATTGATCAAAGACCTAAATATAAGAGCCAGTACTATAAAAATCCTGAAAGAAAACATAGGGAAACATCTTGAAGACCTAGTGATAGGAGGTAGTTTCCTGAACTTTACACCCAAAGCACAAGCAATGAAAGAAAAAAATAGGTAAACAGGAACTCCTCAGAATCAAAACCTTCTGTGTCTCAAAGGATTTTGCTGAAAAGGTGAAAAGGCAGCCAACTCAATGGGAGAACATATTTGGAAACCATACATCAGATATAGGTTTGATATCTCAGGTACATAAGGAAATTATACAACTCAACAACAAAAGAATAAACAAAATGGGCAGAAGATATGACTAGATATTTTCCTGAAGAGCAAATTCAAATCAAAAGATATGAATAGACATTTTTCTGAAGAACCCAGGAACAGTTGCTCATCATTTTTAGCTATAAGGAAATTGAATATCAAAACTACAATGAGAAACCAGCTCACACCTATAAGAAGGGCTGCTATCAAACAAACAGGAACTACAAATGTTGGAGAGGATGGGGAGAAATTGGGACATTTATTTACTGCCTGTGAGACTGTAGAATAGCACCTCTGCTATGGAAGGCAGTTTGGTGGTTCCTTAGGTAACTAAACTGAGTTGCCCTACGACCCAGCAATAGCACTTCTTTGGTATATACCCAGAAGAGCTGATGCAGTGACACAAACAGGCATTTGCATACGATGTTCATAGCAGCATTATTCACAATTGCCAAAAGATGGAAACAATCCAAGTGCCCATCAACAGATGAAAGGATTAACAAAATGTGGTATATATACACACACAATGGAATATTATGCAGCTATAACAGGAAATGAGGTCCCAAAGCATATGACAACGTGGATGAACCTTGAGGACAGAAGTGAAATAAGCCAGAAACAAAGGACAGATACTGCATGATCTCGATATTATGACTCTGGTAAAGATGACAATGTCAGCGCTCAGGCGAGCTGAATGTGTTGCTCTGAATAATAGGACAAGAAGTGATCAGTTCCCAGATGGAAAGTCAATGCGACTTCCTTCGATATTTTGCTCTAATGTGATCTGGATGAAGATTTTTGGGACCAATGGGAAATGTGGTGCTCTCCTGCCCACATTATCCTCCCTCCTTCCCACTTCTCTCCCTCCCCTCTTCCTTCTTCTTTCCTCTCTCTTTTTTCCTCCCTCTATCTCTTTTTCTTCCCTAAACAAAAATAAAGGAAAAAAGTTGTTATATATATTTTACCATGCACACAAATTTTAAAAATCCCTCCACAACATGAATGCACGTTTTCCTGGTATAAAAACAAAATATATTGGAGAGAATTAAAAAAGAGTGAGCACTAATGTAAACAATGGACTTTGGTTAATAATAATGTATATTGCTCCCTTAATTGTAACAGAAGTACCACACTCATGCAAGATGTTAATAATAGGGGAAATGGGGAGGGGATAAAATAGGAATTCTCTGTATTTTCGACTCAGTTTTTCTGTAGACGTGAAACTGTTAAAAAAAAACTCCACATCTGATTTATGCTCCATGGGTGAAAAGACATTGTTAGAACCGGCTATTTAAGAGAGAGCGATTTGTCCATTGGCTGAAGCAAACCAGAGACAACTGCTAATTATATTCAATAGTGCATGAAATCTGCGCTTGCAACACAGTAAAATCCAGGACCCAGACAGGTGACATCCAGATGGCTTCACATCTGGGTTTCACAAACCTCCCACTGGGAGGCGCCTCCCCTAATGCCTGGATGCAAGTATTTTGCTATCCTTTTTTTCTGGCTTTTACAGACAGACTCCCATGGGTCAGCATATTCAACAAATCTGGCTGGCCCATCTCACATTCTGCACTTCCGCCCATGTCCATTCTTGGCCTCAAATGCCTCATGCACCCTAGGTCTCCTCCCGGCAAGCCCGTCCTGAAACTATTACTTGGCCTCATGTCCTGCTCCCTCTCTCTGCAGCCCACACCGTGCACCGTTCCACTCTTGGGCTTGTCAGCCCAAAGCCCAGGGTGCTGCATTTCTTGTGGGAGCAGGCAGTGTCTGCAGAGCTGCTGCACTCTCCGTACCAGGCACCAGGGCTACATCTTGCATGGCTCAGAAGAATCAGAGGACAGACATACATCTGTGAGTCAGGCACCGAGTTCAGCAAGGGGGAGCCTTCCTTGATTTACCGCCTCGAGATGTTTTCGTGCACAGGCTGTCCATGGAGGCCTGCCCAGCGGGGGGATGGCAGTAGTGTGAGGGGCTGAAGGATGCAACCTGGATGCTTCACCCCCTTGCCCAGGGCAGGCCCTGCTGGGCCCGCATGCTGAGAACAATGGATTTGGAAAGTTCTGGAAGGCTGACTATAGCTCAAGGGGCTGGGACCCTCTCCTGCCTCAGCAGCTGGCCTGGAGGAGGATGGCAGAGACTGAGGGTAAGGGAGCTCTGCCACCTGTCCCTTGCCAAGGAAACGGGAGCACCTCTTTCCTCTAAGGCATGCTCTCCCCTCTCTTGGCCCTCAGCCCAGGGGTGATGCCAAGGGGCTTCCAGTGGGGGCAGCCTTGTGAGAAAAGCTCGGCTGTGTGTCCATCGGACATACTGGAAGTACTGGAAAACCTTGCTCTAGCCAGGAACAATCCTGCAAAGACATCTGTCCTCTGCCCACAGGACTCTGTGCCTGGTGAGGGGATTTGCTGCCCCATGCCTCGCCCCCAGGACAGTGGCCCCTCAGCCAAGGGACTGCCCACCTAGTTGGGACTTGCTGCCGAGGACCTCCATTTCCTTTCATGACAGGGCAGGAAGCATGAAATTAGTTTGTAAGCTGTTGGAATGTAATATACCAAAACTGGAATGGCTTTTAAAAGGGGGAATTTAATAAGTTACACGTTTACAGTTCTAAGTCTATAAAAATGTCCAAACTAAGGCATCCAGGAAAAGATCCCTTAATTCAAGGAAGGCCAATGGGTCAGGAACAGCTCTGTCAGTTGGGAAGCCACCACATGGCTGGCATCTGCTGGTCCCTTGCTCCTGGGCTCCTTTGCTTTCAGCCTCTGCTCCTGTGGGGGTTTCTCACTTTGCTTCTCCAAGGCTGTCTTTTGGCTTGGCTTCCCTTGGCTCTCTCCAGATTCTGGCTTGCTTAATGTCTCATGGTGATGTCTGCTGGTCTCCAAGAATCTCCAGACATCTGTGTCTGTTCTCTGAAGCAACTGATCTTCAAGCATCTCCACGTGTTCCCTTTGTTGGCTCTGAGGCTTCTGTCATTTCTGTAGGCTTACTCTTTCCAAACTGTTTCCTCTTTTAAAGGATTACAATAAACTAATCAAGGCCCACCTGAAATAGGTTTAGTCACATCTCCATCTAATCAAAAGATCATATTGGGCATGTCACATTTCCCGGCAGATAATCTGACCAAAAGTTTCTACCGACAAGATTAAATCAGGATTAAAAGAAAAGGCTGCCCCCACAAGATTGAATCAGAATTAAAACATGGCTTTTCTGGGGTCCATAATACTTTCAAACCGGCACACACCGAGAGGACACTGCCCACTCCAAAAAAAGCTTCAGGTGGAGATGGGTGTGGGATGGACCTGCTAAGAGCAACAGGGATGCCCTCCTACTTTCCCAGCCCTGGGGCAGGCTGCGGGTGCTAGGCTTGGAAGGGTGGTGGGGTCTGGGTCGGCATAGCTGCCAGGCCAAGGGGAAGCAAATGCACTTCTCTACACGCACAGGGTGGGACCGGGACTTGGGAGGCTGTTGTGGGAGGACAGGATGCTGGCCCTTTCTCTGCTCCACCAGGGTGGTACAGGAAAAACCAGGGCTAAGCATGCATAGCTGGTCAACAAGTGCTGGCTACCTTCCTTGCCCTTCCTCTCCCTTCCCAGCAACAGGTCAGCTTGGAATGCGGAGCGTCTGCTGACCTGAGTATCCAGGAAACCTGTACTCAAGACAACAACAGGTCTGTCAGCTAACGGAGCCACAGCGACTATTCAGACACCTCCTCCAGGAAGCCTCCCAACATTTTTGCATGGGGCAATTACACCAGTGTGCCCTGTACTGGTTTGAAAGTGTTGTGAACCCCAGAAAAGCCACATTCTTTAAACCTGTTTCAACATTGTAAAGTGGGATCTTTTTGATTAAGTTGTTTCCATGGAGATGTGACTCATCCAATCGTGAGTGGGACCTTTTGATTAGGTGGTTTCCACAGAGATATGTCTCCACTCAATCAAGGGGGGGTTGCTTAATGAAGCCCTTTAAGAGGGAACCATTTTGGAGAAATCTTCAGAGCTGACAGAGCCAACACAAGACCCAGACATTTGGAGATGCAGAATAAATGCTCCCAGAGAAGCTGTTAGAAACCAAAGACCCCAGCAGACGCCAGCCACGTGCCTTCTCAGCTGACAGAGGTGTTCTGGACCCATCTGCCTTTCTTGAGTCAAGGCATTTTTCTCTGGGTGCCTTAGTTTAGAATTTTTATGGCCTTAGAATTGTAAACTTGCAAATTAATGAATTCCCTTTATAAAAGCCATTCAATTTCTGTTGTGCTGCATTCTGGCAGCTTTTACAAATGAAAACATGCCCTTATCTGGTATCGTCTCAAAATAGGACCTACTGCATGCCAACCATCCAGGAGGACCACATGCATGAATTTTCTTTACTAATTCACAAAGTAGGTACTTAATTCCCATTTTACAGATGTGACCATACCCAAAGAGGCTAGGTCACCCCAGCTCACTCAGATCACAGGTGGTAAAGCCACAGCTCCAACTCAGGTGTGTGTGGCCCAGAGACTGTGCCTGTCCCTGGGCACAGGATCAGGGAGTGGGGCCCAGGGCAACACCTGAGGCAGAAGGGATAGATGAAGGTACAGCTTTCTTCCTAACCTGGCTTCAGGTCCTTTTTTTGTCTTGATCCTAACCCCTTTCCCATACACAATTCAATACATTCTCAGGAAGGAATCAGAAACCCACTCACACTACATTGTAAATGACTGATAAGGATACAGATGTTCCAAGAGACTATCATTTAAACAGACCAAACACAGCCAAAGGAATGAACCTCAAATGGCAGAACTACAAGCATCATTCATGCTTGGGGTTTTGCAGCAGCTCTGAATCTGGCCCTGTCATCCTCCAGCTGATCCTCAGGGACCAGGGCTTCTCTTTCTTGGATGCTTGGCCTCATCCCAGGGCTCAAATAGGAGCCCATGTGTGTGCTGGTGCTGCCAGTGCTGGTGAGCAGATGGCCATGCCATGGGACCTCACAGGGAAGCAGTCTGCTAGGGAAATCTGAATAACTACTGCTGGCTGACCTGCAAACCTCAGAAGCAGCCTCTTTCTCTTCTTATTCCATGTCCACTCCACTGTGCCGCGGGCCTTGGACCCTGATCCGAGCCATGACCTTTTAATTCTGGCATCTGGGCCATGAGGACAGGAGGAGGGGCCAGCTGTGTGAGCTCATATAAAAAGCTGGCCATAGTCTCCTACCGAAGTCTCACACACCCATGTGCACACACACACTCACCAGTCATAACTGACTGACCAACACAGCCATTCCTTCTGAGAGCTGCTCTGGTTGGACACTGCCCTTGCTCCTGAATTTCCCCATTTCAGACCAGCCCTGAGTTCATCTGAGCCTGACTCTACCAGCTGCTCCTTTTCACCCTTATTCACACCCCTGACAAGGTTGTCCTGAGCACAAAGCTGTCGGAGCCTGATAGGGAGCTGGAGCCCAGGTGGAAGAGGCAGGCCTGCCAAGTGGTAAGTTTCAGGTGGTTTGATGAGGGCTGCAGAAGAGAAGCAATCCCCTAAGTCTGCCCGAAAGTGTGAGGGGATGCTTCTCAGGGATATTTGAGCTGGGTCGTGCAGGATGAGGCATACAGAAAGCAGCATGGGCAAAGAAGGGCTGGAACGTCTCGATGCATGCGCCTGGAGCGGGGATTGCAAAGCCCACAGTGTATTTCTGGCCCATGTGATCATTTCAGAGATGGATATGATATGTGCCCGTGACAGCCGCGTTAGCTGGAACTATTGGGCTAGAAGTGCCCCCGTACCCATGAGTTTCTGAGCTGGTAGGATACAAGCATGGGACTTCTGGGAGCCTTGAGGGGAAAGCCCCAAAATAAAGATAATAATACAGAGAACATCAGAGCTGAGAAGGGTAGAACTAGTTTTCTAATTCAAGCCCCCTGATCTGGATCCAGCCTTGCCTGAAGCTTGCATCCTTGACCTGTGTATTATTTGAGCCAAGACATTTTTGTTAGTTTGTTTAAACCAGTTTGAGCTGAGTTTTCATGTTTTAGGCATCTGTAGAAGCTTTAACTAATGCAGCCTTCCACTGCTCAGAGTAAGTGATCCCAGGGCTGGCATCCTACAAGGCAGGGCAGAGGCATCCATCAGAGCAGCCCACCTTGCAGCCTGCAGGGTCGGAGGAAGGGGAGGACTGGGGGGTCCTGCCAGCAGCTGCTGAGGCTGCAGAGGGCAGGCCCTTCCACGTCTGGATGGGCGGCACGAGCAGGGGGCTCTGTGTAACTAGAAGAGTGAACTAAGGCCCCTCAGTGTAGTAAGTGTGTGTGGGTGTATGTGTAGGCTGTGTGGAGTGTGGCTGTGTAGGCATGTGTAGTATTTGTGACTGTGTGGATGAGTGTATGTGTATGTGTGAGCGTGCATTTAAGTGTGGGGGTAGATGTGAGTGTGATGATAGGTGTGAGTACGAGGGCATGTGTGTGATTGCACGCAGTCGTGGTGTGTGCGTGTGTGTCTCTGCATGTGTGTGGTCATGGACGTGTGTGAGTGTGTGTACACGTGTGCATGTGTTAGCACTTGGCAGTGGCGGCCTTGGGTAGAAGTCAGCCTGGCCGGCTGCCCCTGTGGCCGGGGAGCCCCACACCCCCGCCCGTGCCCGTTTCAGCCTGTTTAGCCCGGAGGGGCTCCTCCTCCCCAGAAGGTAGCAGACATGGCCAGGAAAACGCCTCTCCTCAGCAGGGTATGTTCTCTTTTCTCTTCTCCTCCCTCCCGCCTCACTGGCAGGGGGCCTGACCAAGACCCTGGGAGGGATTTCGGGGCCAGGCGGAGAGTTGGCTGGAGGAGGAAATGGGGGGATGGGAATGGCAAGGAGGGACAGGCTCACTGAGCTGTAGCTGGATGGACACTGCTGTGGCCGTCCACATCTGCTGGACACCTACCACATGCGACACACTCAACAGCCCTGCAAGGCAGCTTTTGCCATTGCTATTTTACAGATGAGAAAACTAAGGCTCAAGGAAATTAAGTGACTCGCCCGAGGTTGTAGGGCTGAAAGTGGTTGAGCCGAATGGGAGCCTTTCTCACAGGCTAGGCTCCCTAAGCATCTCCCCAGTGCCATCTCCATGAGTGCCTTCAGCAGACACCACCTCAGCTGGTCCTCCTGCCAGCCAGGGGGGCAGCTGGGAGAGCCGCCCACACTTGTGCGCAGAACCCAGACTTCAAGTCAGCCAGATGTGGGTCTGAATCGCAGCTCTGCCGATTGTTGTGGAACCCGATGGCGCTGTCTCCCCCGAGCCTCGGGGCCCATGCCCGCAGGACAGGGTGAGAAAACCTGCCTGGAAGGGTGCTAAGTTCGGAGAGCATGCAGCGATGCGCTGCGCCCATTTGAGGGTGTGCGCTGCCTCCCTTCTCTTTAACAGAAGAGCAAACGGGAGCTCAGAGTGGGGACAGTGAACCTGCCCCGCGCCTTCCAGCCTCAAATTCCTTTCCCACACGGGCACACGTCTGTCCGAGGGAGACCAAAGGCAGGGCAATCAGAACCTGCACTGCCAGGTGTAAATTAGCGCTGCCCTCTCTGCTCAGCAGGGTGGGGGTGGGGGGCATGTGGCTGTGCTGGGCTGATCAGACAAGTGTGATGGACGGGGAAGGGGAGGGAGGCCACGCTGACCAAGCGGCACAGCCCAGGTGGAGGCACGTGGGCAGGAGCAAACACGTCCTTTCCGTCCTTTCCGTGCGGGGAGAGGAGGGAAGGATGTGCAGGGATTAGCAGGGATTAGGGGCTCCAGGTGGGAGGGGATCCTCTGCCCTATCCACGGTGCCGCGTTTGGGGAAGGAGAAGAACGCAGAGCCGAGGGCTGCTGACTCACCCTCACTCGGCCATCTGGGGACGGGCTGGCCCGCGTGGGGAGTGGAAGCCGGAAGGAGGGACCCTTAGCAACCCTTCTGGGGGCTTTGTTCAGACTTTCCCCAGGCAAGGGCAGGCGCTGTGCCCCGTCCCATAGATAGTATCACTGAGAGCCAGGCAGGCAGTGATGTGGCCCCAGGAGGCCAGCAGCAGCCAGAGGATTGGGGGGTTGGGAGGCTGGGGTGCATTGCCTGGTCTGCAGGTGCCTTTACTCAAGATGAGAAAATGGAGGGACAGTCACTTGGGGTTTCAGGCCTGCTGCTTCTTAGGGAGACTCAGGGCCTCAGTGGCCATGGGTGGGACACCCCAGCCCCATAGGGTCCAGCCCGCCTGCCTCTTCAGAAGATTTATCTTGCTCCTAAGTGTCCTTATAAAAGGAGGGCAGAGGGAGAACTGATGCCAAAGGGGAGAAGGCAAAGGGAGGCAGGCTGGAAGGCTGCGGCCAGAAGCCTAGGGATGACAGCAGCCACCAGAAGAGGCAAGGTGCAGATATGGCCACGGTGATGGTTTTTCCCAAGATTGTGAACTCTTAAAGAACAGAGTCTGGATATGGACTTCTTGGAATAACGCAGCTCCCCCCTGCACATCCCTCCTCCCCAGCCAGAGGTGTTCCCTGGCAGGGGAGGGCTTGCCAAGCGCTCACAGCCCTGGAGCGTGCTTGCCCGCCCGCCGCCCAGGATTACACGGTCATGACTCCCTGATGCTGGAATGCACAGGCACACAGCCCCACATGCCAACCCCTCCTGCCCAGGACCGCGTCAACGTCCCGGGGCTATGGTGTCTGCCACCCACCAGGATCAGAGGGACGGGGCGAGGTCAGCGGGGCTTGGAGGCCCCTCCGGCTGCTGCTGAGTTGCAAGATGTGGGACCCTTGGGGCCAGGCACCCAATGACCTGCCAGAAAGGGACTGGACCCCCAGCTCCGGGTCTGTGGCTTTGCTCACCTCTCCCTGCCATATCAGGGCAGGACAGGATGGGCAGGGCACCACTGCCGAGCCAGGCCAGTCCCTGCTGCCCCGACCCCATGAACAAACAGAAATAAAGTTCCAGGAAGCTCCTCTGGATGGAATTCAATTTCCCTTCAAAGTTTTGTTTGTTTGTGGTTTTGTTTTAATGGTTTGTTTAGTTGTTTTTTTCATTTTTTTGTTTTTTGTTTTTATATGTGAAACTACACTGGCAAGCTTCCTTACCATGTTTTCCATAAATTAATTTTAAAAGTTTCAGAATCCAAATCCTTTTCAAAAATATACCAAGGGTGTTTGCATTTTTAAAGAGACGTACAGCAAATTCTTTCAGAAACTCATGGAGAAGTGTGCCCTCCCCTAACCTGGAGCCCAGGCGGTTTTCTGTGTCAGTCTGTATGTTCCTGTGCCTCTGGCATGCTGTGCCCAGGTAGGGGAAGATCTGCGAGGTCCAGCAAGAAGGAAATCACAAAGAGCAGGCAGGACCCCGACTTCCAGCCACTGACCAATCTGTTTGGGCCTTTGGGCATCATCACTCACCAGCCAATGCTTAGCAAACCCTGATCTCTGACGTCACTGGGGGATTCCAGGAGAACTCGGCCAGGACCCCATATATGGGGAGCTTATACTGGAGTGGGGCCAATGGTGGTAAACCCAATAGACAGAGTGCCCCAGAGCAGGGCCGGTCGACCCCACCATTCCGAGGGTCCACCCCAAACCTGCCTGCACATGTGCTGCCATCAGCAGAGTACACGGCCATCCCGGGAGGCTGCGGCATATGAAGCTGTCAGGGCTGCTGGGAAGGGTGTCCTGCATCCTGCCACAAGCTTAGGCAATTGCAGCCCCGACAACCTCACAGTTCACATGAGAGCTTTAGCAAAATCCCATACCAGAGAGGTCCAGATGGGAGAGAGGAAATTGTAACCTGCAAACAGGCTGCAGAAGGAAGGGGAGCAGGAGGGAAAGAAGGCATTCACCCTACTGAGGCAATCTGAGAAGGCTTCCCATAGGAGGCGGCTTTCAAATTGGGCCTAGACTTTTAAAGGTGAACAGGAAAGAGGTGGTGGGTGGTGGAGTCCTGGTGGTCTGAGATGGGAGAACAGGGCAAATTAAGGGCATGTGGCAATGGAGTACAGGGGCTAAAGATAAGGCCAAAAGCTGGGGTGGGATGGGGGAACATGTCAGGGAAACCATGAAGGAAACGGTAAGAAACTGAGCTCTGTTACAACAGGAACTTCTTTTCATGCAAACTTGCCATTAAGATAATGAAAAGACCAGACACCAACTGGAAGCAGATACTTGCAACATACAACTGACCATGGGATGAGTCACCAGAGCATATAAAGTGCTTATTCAAATCAACTAAAAAAAAAAAAAAACCCAACCACATAGAATACAAACAAAGTGGTTTAGTGCTTCAAAAAAGGGAATCACTAGTGGCCAAAAAACTCATGGAAGGATGTTCAGCTTTATAAAAAATAAGGGAAATAGAAAATTAGGATCACATTTTTGCATTGGCAAAAATTAAAATCTAGATGATTTCACACTGGTGGCAAGAAAATTGAGCAAATGCTGCTGGTGGGGTACTGGCAAAATTACATAGGTTAACTATGACATCATCCTGGAGAGCTGCAATGGGAACTTGGCAATTCTGTTCTCAGAATATATTTACTCTAAAGAAACCACTGTCCAAGGGGCCCAGATCATACCCCGAGAGTGGGCATAGCAGGTTCTAGATGCATCCCAAGTGCCCACTCACACCGACCACATCAGGGCAGCAAGAAGAAATGAACTAAGGGCCACAAGCATTAGCTTGGATGAATCTCAGGAGCATAACGTAGATTGGAAAAAGCAAATTCCCAAATGCACAGAGAACGTCTAAAAAGCATAATGAAGCAAAACTAAATATCGTTTAGGGATGTAGGCAAAAGGTAAAACTGTTAAAAAAAAAAAAAAAAAAGATGCAGGCAAACAATAAACTCCAAATCCCAGAGAGTGGTGGTGGGAGGACCTGGGCAGGGGAGAGGCCCGGGAGACCTCAGAGGTGCTAGAATGTTCCCAGCCCTTAGGCAGGGCAGGGGCGAGGGCACATGTGCTATTATTACTTTGTATACTATAAACACGTTTTTATTAGGCTTTTGCATGTTTTCAATAATAAGACCAACATTTTTTAAAAAGGATAGCTGGGTTGAAGCAGGACTTGGGCTGGAAGTCGGCTGAGTTGTGCAAGAGTTCTGGGATGGGAGCTGAGTGACTGCAGGGCTCATGGGGAAGTTCTGCTGCCCTCTGGAGAGCATCTGCGGGTTGGGCGATTGGCCCCTGGCTGCCCTGCGTGCCCGCTGCCCAGGCCTCCTCCTGGCCAGCCCCTCCCCTGTCCAGCAGGCCTGCTCTGGGACCGACACATCCAATCTCCCGCCACCCTCCGCTCACCCCGTTTCCATTCCAGACCGGGAGCCTCCAGCAGACGGAGCCCAGAGCCCACTTTCAGCTGTCACTCCCACGCAGAGCCATAATAAAGAAATCACTGTTTTCGGTTGACAAAGAGCAGATTTCTTACTAAGTAAACACTGATGTTTTGGTAGGGAAATTAGGTTATAAAGTTGCGCCTACAAAGGAGGTCACACAGATGGACTTTGTTAAGAGCTAGCCACACAGTCAACAATGGTTAATTCCGTGGCCCATCCTTGATAACAGTTTTTTTTTTTTTTTTTTTTGCTCTAGGAGCAAAAGGAGAAGGAAAGGTTATTAGGCTTTTCAAACGTGAAAATCAAAAAGCACCAAAGACAAGAGGGTCTATTAGGGAGCCTTTTCTTCCTAGCAAAGTGCTGCCTCGTGCCGAGTGGGGGAAGCCCAAGGGAGGCCCTGGATTTGGGGGGGCCTGGGGGCTGGTCCAGATCAGGAACCTTTCTGGTGACCCGCTGGCAAGTGTTAAACCCTGGATATGTGAGGTTCTCAGCTGTGCTAGGAGCCGTCCTGGCGGAGCGCAGCTGGGCGGAATCTTCCAGAGCATCGAGGCTTTATGGGAGAATTGTTCTATCATACAGCTAATGTGAGGAGGCTGGGCAGAGGGGCCATCTGTGGGATGAGACATGCTGAGAGGAGAGGGGACGGTCTCCCGTAAAAGGAGGGGTTCTGCTAGGCTGGAGGGAGGGGCCTGGGTTCTCTAGGCTGAGCTCCAGTCACCGAGAAGACTGGGTGAGGGTGGGCTGGATGCAGAGAAAACTCCTCCACGGATAAAATCCGTAAACGCTGGCCTGGCCTGCCAAAGTGATGTGTGGAATTTCCTTTCCCAGAAGCCTTTCAGAGCTAGACGGATAATCCTGGACTAGTTTTCGATAAACACCTTCTTAGAGGTGGGCATGCTGATGATTTTTACCAAGCTTTTGGACCCATTAGTGTGTGCACACTTTGAAAAAGTCTCCCCCTCTTCACCCTGGGGCTGGTATCTGCCTGGGAATGGAGACCCTCCCTTGGAATCAGGGCTGGTCAGGGCTGGGGTTGGAACCAGGGATCAGGCCTTCGTGCCTTCCTGTTGATAAACACCATTCCTGGTTTTCCTGTGCTCTGGGCTCCCCCAGGCCCCTTCTGGCATGCCACCCTGTAAGTGCCCAGCTCCTCCCCACCTCCCCCACCAGACCAGGCGCCCATGTGGGCAGCAGGGCTGTGCCTTCCTGAGGCCATGCCCAGATGTCTGGCCCAAAGCTGGTCCACACTGGAGGCACTGGGGGAGTGTTGGCAAATGAGCGTGAGCAATAACCTGAATTTTTCCATGTTGCTTTGGTGGGATAGGCCAAGTCCACATTTCAGAAATGCAACTCCTGAAAAGACAGGATGGAAGGAAGGGACTCCCAACCAGCCCACTGTATTTGCTCCCCACAGGTACTGGGGCATGCAATTGATGCTGCAGTGAAGGAGGGCTGGAAGGGCAAAGGAAGCAGCAGACACGACGACTGGCTGGGCATTGCTCCTGCGTTCTCTCTGCAAATGCTGACTAAGGCTGTCAGGAATGACCCCCAAGAGACAGCACCTGGGACACGGGTAAATAAATTATGCTGAATACATGAAGTTCAGAGCGCTGGCCTTAGCTTCCACCCAGAGTGGGCAAACTAGTAACATGCAGTGTGAGAGAAGCCCATCTCAAAGACCAGTTTATCCCACCTAGACAGGAAATTTTACTGTTAGAGAATAATTCTTTGGGTCAATGACTGTGTCCACACTTGCCATGATAACATACTCTGGCCTAAGAATTTGAGCAAGACTCCTCTTCCTCTCTGAGGACAATCATGGCACAGAGGAGACCCCAAGCATGGGGGTCACTTTTTAACTGAGTGATATGGGTGTCTCCTCCATGACCTAGGGAGAATATCGCCCATCTCATACGGATCAGGGAAGACTGAACGAACATGACACTCTTTGCCCAGTGCCCAGCCAGGTGTCTGACTCGAAATGGGGGCTTCCTTCTGGTGTCCACGTGGGAGTGATAGGGGAAAATGTCACCCTACCTGCTGGACACAAACTTATTCATCTAACCTAAATGACAACCACATGTGGGGTGCCGTGGCAGCCCCATTCCAGAGATGGGGAAACTGAGGCTTGTGGAAGTTAGGCCACCAGCCAAAGGATGCAATAGACGTAAGCTGCAGCACATCTCGGATTTGAAAATCTGCCCCACCCCATTCTACCTGCACCCTGGGGGTGTGGGTTGGGAAATGCCCACCAGGATGGGGGCCCTGCAGGACAGGAGAGGTACCTGAAAAACAACCTCCCCACCCAGCGGCCCCTTGCCACTCTTCTGCATGCCCTCCCATCGCGGACCCACCTTGTTTCTGCAAGTTGAGGTTTGTTTCACTCCATGGCCCCCTCTCCCCATCTCTTCACCCCCAGCTGACCATACGGGCTTTCTGCACAGCCCAGAGCCAGGCAGCACCTCTTCTGCAGCAGCCAGTGTTCAGCCAAGATCAAAGACCAGGCCTTCTTATCAAACACACTCCTCATTAAACTTTTACAGGCCGGATTCCATTATGAATGAGCTGTCTGTCCCTTGCTGGAGAGCGTGGTCCTGGTGCTGGGGCTTGGGAGCTGTCAGAGCCGGGGGAGGCGATAGCAGGGGGCTTAGGGCCGGGCAGGGGCCTCTAGGGTCAAACCACCTGGGCTCAAATCCCAGCAGTGCTACCTACTAGGAGTAGGTCAAGGGAGAAGGCAGTCAACCACTCTGTGCCTCAGTTTACCCATTACAAACCAGGAGCTGTAAGATTACTGGGGTTCCCTCGCATCACATACGCCTCCTACACAGTGTCCAGACCCAGGATCTTCTGAGCTCAGTGTGGATCAGGCCCCCCCAGCCGCTCTGAGAAACGGTCAGTGCCGCAGGCCTTAAAGAACGGAGTGGGGGCACAGGTGGGGGAGGGGCAGAAGCCTGTGGCGGGTGACACTGGGTCTGTCCAGCATCTCCTGGCACAAGAGGCCAGCAGGGCAGCCCAGGGGGCCGGCCTGGGCTCAGGAAACAGCGCGCAGGGGAACAAGTCGTGGAGAAGCCTCTTTGTCCTGCAGCTCTCTGAAAAGAAATGCACACGTTTGCCAGGGAAGGGGAGCTCTTGTGAATCACAAACAGGGTCAATCATCTGGGACTCAAGAGCCTGGAGTGACACACCAAGAATCAAAGAAGAAAGCATCCAGTTTTCCTTCAGCCCCTCTCCTTGGTGACTGGCTGAGTTGGCAGGGGTCCAGGCAGAAGGTCCTGAGCCACAGGCTACCTCAGGGTAAGGTTTAGGTTAAGGTTAGGGTTAGGGTCATGGGCTGGGCCGGCTGCTGCGATTATTAGAATTAAGGTTAGTTTACAGGTTTCGGTTAGGGTTAGGGGTAGGCTTAGGGACGATGGTTATTAATCTCATGACAATCTGGCAGATTCTTTATACAACACTGACCTTGGGAAACGCGACCCTCAAATCCCCTTGGAGCAGAAAGTTTCTGAGCTCAGTCCCGCATCAGCAAGAAACAAGTTTCTCGAGTGAAGGCACACAGACTAGGGGCTAAATATCTTACTGCTCCACAGTGGTGGGGTCTGACATTCTTCAGAGCGTTCTAGAAGGGAGTCCGGGTAACTTGCATGGGAGAAGGAGGCTCCCTCTTCCTTTAAGCTATCGGGGCTGCATGGTCCATTAACCTACCTGAATTGATAGTGAGTCCCCAGTTCCCTACCCCTGCAAGCGGAGACTATGAACAGGGTTGAGAGTGGTTTAGGTAAACCCACTGGGGCTAGATCTGAGAATGGTTATGAGGAGAGGCAGGGGATAGTGTATCTCAGAGGCACTGCCGGTGACAGAAAGGGCTCTACAGCCGATTGGCCCTGACTGGGTCAAGCCAATGGACAGCTAGCCCTGGACCTGCTTTCATGGGTGTAAAGTAAACAGGAAGGATTAGAGTGGTCCCCAAACTCTGGCCTGAGAGCATCTGCAAACAAGCAGCTTCCCAGGCCTCACCGTAGGCTGAATGGACCAGAACTTTGAGAGTTGGTGTCCAGGAGCATGCCCCCTTAACATACATCCCAGTTCAGATCTGCATTCAGATTTGCAGGCGGCTGCACGAAATGCTCTTTATAAGTTCTCTGGGTATAGAAGCAGCCTGGACTCTTGGCGGGTGGCTGCAGACACAGAGGAAATGGGGGGCTACCGTGGGAGGCCCCCACCACAGCCTTCCCCACGCACCCTGGCACGCCCGTTTCCCAGGGGTAGCAGTGGGAGCTCCAAAGTGCTCCTCTTTCCCAACAGCAGCCATGAGGAAGGCTTGGTCCCCCTCACCTGCCTTCTCTGGAAGGCTCAAGACCACGTCCCCATCGGGGACACAGGAGAACCCCTGCTGCCCGGAGATAATAACCGCCCTAGCCTTTGTCTCTCCATCACCCTGTGGCTTATAGATGAAAGACGCTTCTATGCCTGGACTCCAGGGGCCTTGCCATTCAGTCTTCTGGAACCTTCTGATCATTACTGAGCCACAGGAACCCTGCTTTGGGTTTGAGCTTTAGGTAACTAGAGGGGAGGCTCTGTAGCCAGGCTGGGGGTGGGTGGGGCGGCCGGGCTAGGGGTCCCCATAGCAGGCCTGCCTCTGTCCACTGTGCTGCCAACTCGTGTCCACGGTGAGGCCAGCCCTGGCCTTGCTTCCCTTCCACTGGGGGCCACAAGGCCAGCTTCGGCAGGCTTCCTTGCCCTGTGTCCCCTCTCCTGCTCCACCCTCTATCTAGCTCCTAGAATTACCTGAAAGCAAACCTGACCTCATCCTCTGGCTCCTGCTTGGCCGAAGAACAAAAACCAAACTCCTCAGCTGGGAAAAAAATAGACCCTCCCCTCTCCCAGTGGCTCTGCTTCAACCCCAATGCCCCCTTCCCTATGCCACAGCCACAGGGCCTTCTTCCCTTCTCAGGCCACACCCCGTGGACTGTCAGGCCCAGGACCCTGGGCCGCAATGCAGCCCCCGACAGGCAGATGGAGCCCCAGCAGCACCAGTAACAATCCCCACCTCTCCCGCGGGCCTTCCTCTTGCCCTAAGTGCTCTACAGACCTCACCTAATTAGTTCTCACAGCAGCCCCATAGACCACTAGTGCTATGAATTCAATTGTGCTCCCCCCCCCGCCAGCCAAAACACACGAGCATGCCCCAACCCCCAGTCCCACGAATGTTTTGGAATCCTTCCTACGTGGAAGCAGAATCTTTGAAGCTGGGATTAGTTAAGTTGAAGCCAATTTGGATCAGGGTGGTTCCCAGTCCAATATGACTGGTGTGATTATAAGTAGGGGAAATCTGGACCCACAGAAAGAGAGATGGACAGAGTGAGGGAGGCAGAGACTGAGTTATGGCTTGCTGGCAGAGGTCAGAGGGAGCACAGCCTTGATTTTGGATTCTTATCCTCCAGGACTGTGAGACAATGCACTGCCACTGCTTTTTAAACCCACTAGCCTGCGCTGTTTTGTGACGGCAGCCCTGCGAAACTAAGGCGGCTGGGCGGGCACTGTTACTATGCCTTTTGTTTTTTCTAAACTTTTAAAAATTATATAATATAACATATATACAAAGCAAAGGGGAAAAAAGTAATAATTTTCAAAGCACACTTGAACAAGTAGTTGCAGAATAGATCCCAGAGTTTGTCATGGGCTACCATCCACCATCTCAGATTTTTCCTTCTACCTGCTCCAAAACACTGGAGGCTAGAAGGAATATTAATATAATGATTCAGCAGCCATACTTGTTTGTTAAATCCTATTTTCTCTGTTAAACCTCCTCCTTTTCCTTTGATGCTTTTCCTAATCTGTAGGGATCTTTGGGCAATGTTCCTTCTGATTTTTTTTATATTGAGAAAGGGTGTCCACACTAAAGGATAGGGGGATGAAATTAATGGATAATCTTGGAGAAGCTGGTCCCTCTGGGTTTCAGGATTTGTCTGACCTAGGAACCCTCTGGAAATTAAACGTTCCAGGAGAGCAAATTTAGTGCATGAAACCTTTACAGAGTCTCAGTTCGAGCCCTAGGTGTTCTTCAACAGGAGTGACATCGGTTGGGGGTTAGCAGACTGTTACCATGCGCTTTTACAGATGCGGAAACCGAGCTTTATTAGCTGACGTTAAGGAAGGGGAATGCAGAGCTAGGATTCCACCCAGTGTCTGGCACGGCTGAGATGCGTAAATAGCAGGCTGCTCAGCGATGCCTGGAGCACTCCGCGCGGGTTGTGGGGAGGCCGGCTGGGAACGTGGGTGCAGCATCGTTTATGGAGCCCGTGCCACATGGTGCCTGCTCGCAGGAGCCATTAAGACCCTGGAAGCCAATGGGGAGGGAACGTGGGTGCTGGAGCAGGGCAGGGCCCGGGCCCACACTGGGCAGGTGAGTGAGTGTGCAGGGAGTGGTGGAGTGTACCCGAGGGCCGAGGGCAGGCGTACCCACTCTCGGGGCACGAGGCCCGAGCAGGCCCAGGCTTTGGCGCCAGGCTGACAAGCGATGACACCGCACCTCATTTGCTGTGTAACGTTCGTGTAATTAGATGCATTTGGCACTGGCAAGGAGGCGCGAGCTACTACAGGGGCTTGATGGATCGGATGCTCCAACATGCCCTGACCACATTAATCACAGAAGCCAAAGCCACGGAGGCCAGTTTTCTCCAGGCTTTGTCCTGTTTTCCACTTGGGGTGCTGAGGTGGGGGCAGAGCAGGTTTTCCAGAGCCCGAGGCTGGCCTGAAGCATTAGTCTCCAATTGGCTTAGGTGGGGACCAGCTCCCCTGAGATTGATAAGGAGCCCTGAGGGCCCATGCCTGAAGGATGAGGAGCTCTGGGAATGCAAGGAAGCTCGCCCAGTCTTGGGTGTTAACCAGACTCGTCCTTTCTTGCCTGGAAGGGGAGTCTGCACCTAAGACTTCAGGCTTCTCATTCCTTGAACAGAAATAAGCATCTGCCTTACAGGGATGGTACATCGAAGGTGGTGTGCTCTCTGGCCCTCAGTTTCTTCATGTGTTAAGACAAAGACCACAACCCCATCTCACAGGGCAATCGGGAAGATGAAATAATATAGCACACAAGACCTAACATGGTGCCCGTCCTTCTGCAGGCCTCTTGCGGATTCCTGACAAGCCTTACTGTGTATTTATTCTGTGGCGCCACTCCACCGGGGCTTGGGGGTTCCCACAGAAGGCCCCTGTTGTGGTCTCTATCTGTGTAGGCTGAATAGCAACCTCCAAGGATAGCCAGGTCCATATTCCCAAGGCCTATGAATATGACCCATCATGGCAAAAGAGACTTTGCAGATTGGTTATCCTGAGATGGGAGATAATCTTGGCTCACTCCCGAATGGGTCCTTATAAGACAGACAAAACACCACCATTAACCAGTCAGACCTACATAGAACATAAAGAGAGCAATCCACCCAACAGCAAAATGCATGTTCCTCTCAAGTGCACATGGAACATTCTCCAGGCTAGGCCACAAGTAAAATCTTAATAAATTTAAAAACACTGAAATCACACAAAATGTGTTCTCAGACTATAAGTGGAAAAAGCCGAAATCAGTAACAGAAGGAACATTAAAAAACTTCCAAATATGTGGAAATTAAGCAACACAGTATTAAACAAGCAGCGGGTCAAAGAAGAAATCACAAGGGAAGTTGGGAAATATCTTGAGATTAACGAAAACGCAACATTCCAGAACTTCTGGGATGCAGGGAACAGAGTACCCAGAGGGAAATTTTAGCTCTAAGTGCCTACTTTAAAGAAGAAAAAGGATCCTGAATCAATAACCTAACTTCAGACCTAAAGAAACTAGAACAAGGGCAAACTAAACTCAAAAGTTAATAAGAGAAAGGAAATAGGAAATATTAGACCAGAGAGAAATGAAATAGAGACTAGAAAAACAATAGAGAGCATCAACAAAACAGAGTTGTTTATTTAAAACGTAATTAAAACTGATAAACCTTTAACTAGATAGACAGAGAGAGAGAGAGAGAGAGAGGAGATACAATAACTAAAATCAGAAATGAAACTGGGGATATTACTACTAACCTTACAGAAGTGAAAAGGATTATAAGAGGATACTATGAACAATTATTCTATGAACAAATTAGGAAATCTAGATGAAATAAATACCTAGAAACATACAAATTACATAATCGAATTAAAAAAGAAATAGAAAATCCCAACAGACCTATAACAAGTTAAAAGATTGAATCAGTAATCAAACACCTCCCAACAAAGAAAGTTCAAGACCAGATTATTCCACGGCTGAATTCTACTAAACATGGCAAGAAGATTTAACACCAACTCTTCTGAAACTCTCCCAAAAAATAGAAGCGGAGGGATTACTTTCTAACTCATGCTATAAGGTCAGTGTTACCCTAATAAAGATAATACAAGAGAAGAAAATTATAGACCAATATCCCTTATGAATATAGATGCAAAAATCCTCAAGAAATATTGGCAAACTGATTCCAACAGTATATAAAAGGTTTATACAGCATGAGCAAGTATAATTTATTCCAGGAATGTAAGGATGGTTCAATATAAGAAAACTAATCAATATAATACATGACATTAACAGGATAAAAGGAAAAAAATCCACATGATCCTCTCATTGATGTAAAAAAGGTATTAGGAAAACATCCAACATCCTTTCATGATAAAAAAACACTCAGAAAGCTAGGAATAGAAGGGAAGTTTCTCAACATGAAAATGGCATTCATGAATAACCCAGCACATATATCATACTCAATGGTGAAAGACTGAAAGCTTTACCCCTAAGATCAGGAATAAGACAAGGATACCCGCTGTCACCACTGTTATTCAACATTTACTGGAATGTCACAGCCAGAGCAACCAGTCAAGAGAAAGAAATAAAAGGCATCAAAATTGGAAAGTAGTAAGTCAAATAGAGCCTATTCACAGATGACTTGATGCTATATATAGAAAATCCAAAAAAAATTCACAGGAAAGCTACAAGATCTACTAAACTACTAAACAAATTCAGTAAAGTTGTAGGATACAATATACACAGAAGTCATCTGGGTTCCTGTCAGGAATACCAGTCATGAGCAATCTGAAAGGGAAATCAAGAAAACCCATTTACAGTAGCATGTATAAGAATAAAATGCCTAGGAATAAATTTACCTAAGGAAGTAAAAGACTTGCACATTGAAAATTATAAAACATTGCTAAAAGAAATTAAAGACCTAAATAAATGGAAAGACATCCTGTGTTCACGGATTGGAAGATGTAACATTGTTAAGATGCCAATTCTGCCTAAACCAATCTAGGAATTCAACGCAATCTCTATCAGAATTCCAGCAGCCTTTTTCCAGAACTGGAAAAGCTGGCTGTCAAATTCACATGGAATTGCAAGGAACCCTGAATAGTCAAAACAATCCTGAAAAAGAATAAAGTTGGAGGATTCACACCTCCCGATTTCAAAACTTACTATAAAGCCACACTAATTAAAATAGTATGATACAATTGAGAGTCCAGAGTTAAACCCACGTATCTATGGCCAGTTGATGTGTGTGTGTGTTTAAAATTTTATTGAACTACTTTTAATTATGCATGTTCATGATAAAATTCAAATAATTTAGAAGGGAATGAATAAAAAAAAGCAACCTGTCTCCATCCCCTAGTCCTACTTTTCTATTAGCAGAAGCAGCCATTGCTGCTTCTTGATGTATTGCTTCAGAAATGTTCTATACATACTCAGAAATGTTCTATACATATTTAAGTATATATGTATATCTTGTTGTCTTTTTGTTTTTACATATATACTAAAGAGATTGTTTAACAGCGGTATTTAAGTATGGCTGCTTCTTGATGTATTGCTTCAGAAATGTTCTATACATACTCAGAAATGTTCTATACATATTTAAGTATATATGTATATCTTGTTGTCTTTTTGTTTTTACATATATACTAAAGAGATTGTTTAACAGCAGTATTTAAGTATGGCTGCTTCTTGATGTATTGCTTCAGAAATGTTCTATACATACTCAGAAATGTTCTATACATACTCAGAAATGTTCTATACATATTTAAGTATGTATGTATATCTTGTTGTCTTTTTGTTTTTACATATATACTAAAGAGATTGTTTAACAGCGGTATTTAAGTATACCTTCAGGAAAGAAAAAATAAGCCATTGTGATGAAAATTTTCATGAGTGTTTTTTTAAATGAAGTTCGTTTTTATGTTGCTTGTTATTCCTAGACATAAAGATTATATTCTCTTCATACTTTTGCAAGGATAATTGTTTTCAAAATTCTTTTTCCTGGTCATTGTAAACCCTTCCCATCTACAATGATCAGTCTATAGAATTACGGATTCAAATCTAGATAAAATTATAGGTGCCCTTTGTCAAGCAACTTTTCATTCATCAAATAAATTGTTTAAACATTTTTCCCACATACTACTACTCTCCAAATATAATCTAAGTATATTTGAGGAATCTGCATAACTCAAATGAAAGTACTCAAGGTCAGGTAATGAGAAGGTGAGAAGAAGAACAAAAGGAACAAAACTGGTAAAACAAAAAAGATGTATAAAGGACAGAACACAGGCTGGAAGTATTTGTGAAAGGTTTAGGAGAAATAAGAGTAACCCAGAACTAGTAAGAAAAAGAAATAAAGATAATATCATAAAGACTTATAAAAAAGAGAATATAAAAAATGTAGAAGACAAGATGAATCTCAGGAAGTGTCCTTGGTAGGGAAAAAATTACTTTTTTCTTTGCTAAATGTAAAGCTAAATAAACAAAGCCAGAAAACAATTAGGATGACATGAAATTTATAGTAAAGTTATCATACTTCAGGTTAGCTGAACCTATGTATTTCTTTTCTGTGTGTTTTAGAATTTTATTGTGAAAAATAACATATACACAAAAAAGCAAGAAATTTCAAAACACATCACACCACTTAGTTGTGGAACAGATTTCAGAGTTTGGTATGGGTTATAATTCCACTATTTTAGGTGTTTACTTCTAGCTGCTCTAAGATACTGGAGACTAAAAGAAATATCAATGTGATGATTCAGCATTCATACTCATTTGTCAAACCCTATCTTTTCTGTATAACTCTACCATCACCTTTGATCTTTCTATCCCACTCTTTAGGGGTATTTGGGCTATGCCCATGATAACTTCTTCATGTGGGAAGGGGCTGTCAATAATATGGGATGGGGGATGGAACTAACTGATGTTCTGGAGAGACTGGCCCCTCTGCATTTCAGGACTTATCTGGTCCAGGGACCCATCTGGAGATTGCATGATTCTGGAAAGTTACCCTAGTGCATGGACACTTTGAGGAATCTTATATAATGCCCTAGGTGTTCTTTAGGATGGTCTGGAATGGTCCAGGTTGGGGTTTGGCAAGTTATGGTAGGTAGCAATGTCTAACTAAAGCTTGTGTAAGATCAACTTCCAAAGTAGCCTCTTGATTCTATTTGAACTCTCTTAGCCACTGATACCCTAATTGTTACTTTTCTTGTCCCCCTTTTGATCAGGATGGCATTGCTGATTCCATGATGCCGGGACCAGAATCATCTCTGGGAGTCATCTCCCATGCCACTAAGGAGACTTTCACCAATGGCTGTAGTGGGGAGGGCAATGATTTCACTTGCAGAGTTGGGCTTAGGGAGAGAGATGGCCAGTTGAATTCTGACAACAATGTCAAGTCCATTCAATAGGGAAAGTATAGTCTCTTTAACAAAATGGTGACGGGACAACTGGAAATCCTTGTGGATCCCTTTTACCATATTCCAAAATTAATTCCAAGTGAATCAAAGATAAATGCAAGAGCTAATACTATAAAACTCTTACAAGAAAATGCAGGGAAATATCTTTAGAATCTGGAGTAGGCAATCGATTGTTAGACTTTACACCAAAAGCACAAGCAACAAAAGAAAACAGATAAATGGGACGTCCTCAAAATTAAAAAAAAAATTTGTGCATCCAAGGATATTAGCAAAAATGTGAAAAACTGGTCGTTCCTCAGAAAATTAGGCATGGAATTACCATTTGATCCAAAAACTCTACTCCTAGGTATGTGTGCTGGTTTGAAAGGAAGTATGCCCCCTAAGAAAAGCCATGTTTTAATATAAATCCCATTTCATAAAGGTAGAATAATCCCTACTCAATACTGTATATTTGAAGCTGTAATGAGATCATCTCCTTGGTTGATGTGATTTAGTCAAGAGTGGTTATTAAGTTGGATTAGGTGACGACATGTCTCCACCCATTTGAGTGGGTCTTGATTAGTTTCTGAAGTCCTATAAAAGAGGACACATTTTGGAGAGAGATTCAGAGAGAGCAGAATGATGTAGCCATGAGATGAGAGTCCACCAGCCAGTGACCTTTGGAGATGAAGAAGGAAAACACCTCCTGGGGAGCTTCATGAAACAGGAAGCCAGGAGAGTAAGCTAGCAGATGACGCCGTGTTCACCATGTGCCCTTCCAGCTGAGAGAGAAGCCCTGACTGTGTTCACCATGTGCCTTCTCATTTGAGAGAGAGACCCTGAACTTCATCGGCCTTCTTGAACCAAGGTATCTTTCCCTGGATGCCTTTGATTGGACATTTCTATAGACTTCTTGTAATTGGGACATTTTCTCAGCCTTAGAACTGTACACTAGCAACTCATTAAATTCTCCCTTTTAAAAGCCATTCCGTTTCTGGTATATTGCATTCCAGCAGCTAGCAAACTAGAACAGTATGTATCTAAAAGAACTGAAAACAGGGACTCGGGCAGATATTTGCATGCCAGTGTTTGTGGTGGCATTCTTCAAAATCGCCAAAAGATGGAAGCAACCCA
>PVIY010024597.1:0-37844 GCA_004026745.1 Myrmecophaga tridactyla
TGCAGAAGATACAAAACATTGCTGAAATGAATTAAAGAAATAAATGGAAATGTTCAGGGACTGGAAGATTAAATATTGTTAAGATGTCATTTCTACCCAAAATAACATTTTTCACTTTTTGTCATTTTGTTATGTGAACTCATTTTAAATAGGACATTTTGTAGAAGCTTTTTTTTATGTAAAGTGGAGCTGTCTCAATCACACATGTATTTTAATCTGATTTTTGAAGTCCTTTATGAGCAGAATGAAAATCAGATATAGAAGGAAAGTGGCAGATGAAGCTGGAAGTCACTGGAACCCAGAGGAGAAAGGGAAAAATTTAACCACATGCATTTTTCATGTAACAAAAAGCCAAGGACCAAATACCCTCAGCAGCCAGCCCTAGAAGACACAGATAGGGAAGAATCACCTTTCTGATGACTCAGTTTGAGCTTCTCCCAACCACAAAGCTCTGAGTCATTAAATATGCATAGGATAAATATTCCTATTTCAACAGTGTGAAAGTGGAAGGAAAACAGGGGTCATTTGGAAACCTTGCAGGACAGACTCTATTAGATTTCAAAGTCACCTATGAATTGAGATTTCCTCTTCAAGGTCTGATGGCGTGGCACTCCACCCCTTCTCAGATTTTGCACAACAGCCCTGCTTCTGGTGGCACAGAATATGCATCTACTTCCAGAATACCTTCAAGTGCTCTATTGATCACTGTTCTCAAAGGTCTACTGGAATGGGATCATTGACAGAAAAGAGTACAAAATGTGTTGGTGTGAAAAGAAAGCCCTATGAGATAAGTTGAACTGACTCAAAGAAAGTGGTAGAATAGTAGAAGAAAAGACTATCAAAACCTTATGGATAGAAAAAGAACTGTTTAAGAAAAGAGTGGAAAGATTTTTGAGTAGGGATCCAGGGATTTGGATGACAGCACAAAGTGAAGAAATATATGCATCATGGGTGATCCAGTGTAAAAGAACAGAAAATGGGCAGAAAGAATATTTAAGTAAATAATGGCTGGAAATTTCTCAACTCTTATGAAAGACATCAATATACATGTCCAAGAACTGCAACGTACTCCAAACAGAATAAATTCTCATAGACCTACTTTAAGATGCACACTAACCAGAATGACAAATGCTAAAGATAAAGATAGAATACTGAAAGCAGCAAGAGAAATGAGACTCATCAAATAAAAGGTGACAGTAATTAGGCTAAGTATTGACTTTTTATTAGAATCATTGTGGTAAGAAGGCAGTTGTATGATATATTTAAGATATTGAAAAACTCCCAGCCAAGAATTTTTTACCAGACAAAACTGTCCTTCGAAAATGAGGGGGTGTTTAAAATAATCAGTGATAAACATAAACTAGGAGACTTGAGCAGCAAGTATTTTGCCCTGTAGACTAAGGTAAATAATACTAAAGGGTAAGGGATATGTTATCTATGTTTTAAAACTTCAACTTCTGTGTGAGACCAAAGGAAGGGATGTTTATTGGTGCAAAATTTATATTTTCTGTAGCATACTATCTAATTTAAGTTCTATGGTCAGTTTATCTAGATATCATAATTACATGGAACCTTGGAAAAATAAAAGTAGTGAGATCTTGTTGGTTTGTGCAGAATATTGAGGTATCTAATACATCCCAGAGTAATCTGGTCAGAAGATTAAAATGTTTTTGCAAATTTTCTTTGAGGAACTGTAGAAAAAGGTGGACTTCTTCAGCTGGGAAGACCTGATATTCTTGCAATCACTGGGGACTGCCTATTTGATGAGTCAAATCCTCGATCCTGAGGCTTGCCTTTATAAAACTTATTTCTGCAAAAGAAAAGCTAAGCCTACTTAAAATTATGTTTCAAAGTCACTGCAGAGAACCTCTTTTGTTGCTCAGGTTTGGCATCTTTCTCAAATTCAAAATAACAGGTAAACCTACTGCTTTCCCCCTTTGTGGGTCATGACTCCTGGGGGGAGATCTCTGCCAACGTGGGATATGACTTCTGGTCATGGGCCTGGACTTGACATTGTGGTATTGAGACCACCTTTTTGGCCAAAACAAGGAAGATAAATGAAACAAAAGAAAGGTTCAGTGGCTGAGAGATTTCAAATAAAGTTGAGAAATCAACATATGAGTTATTAATATGCATTATAGAGATATCTCTTTTTAGTTTTTAGTGGATTACAAAATCTAGGAGGAAATACCTAAAACTGTTGAACTATAATCTAGTAGCCCTGATTTTTAAAGACAACTGTGTAACTACATAGCTTTACTCTTGACTGTGTGATTATCAAAACCTTATGTGTAACACTGCCTTTAATCAGGGTGTGGAAAGATGAGTAAAAAAAATAAGGATAAAAAAAGGACAAAAAGAAATAATTAACAGGGGTATAAAAGGTATAGGATGTTTTGGGTGTTGTTTTTCATTTTTTTATTATTCTTATGTATATATATGTAATGAAAACGTTCAAACATTGATTATGGTGATAAATGCACAACAATATAATGGCATTTTGAACCACTGATTTTTTCACTTTGAATGATTATAGACTAGGTGAATTTTAAAATTGCACTAACAAGGAGTCCTGCCTTACAGGAATATTGGAAGAAGTTCTGTAGCCTGAAAGGAAAAGACAAAACAGAGAGAGGTTTGGAGTAAAGTATAGAAATGAAGGTTATCAGTAAGGGTAACTAAAAGGGTAAAAAGAGAGACAAAAATAAGATATGACATAAAAAACAAAGGATAAAATGGTTGAGATGAATACTAACTTTGAAGTAATAACACTGAATGTTAATGGATTAAACTACCCAATCAGAAGACATAGACTGGCAGAATTGATTTTCAAAAGTATGTTCCAACTATATGCTGTTTACAGGAAACTAACCATAGACCCAAAGACACATTTTTCTGAGTGAAAGCCAGACACAAAGGACAAATATTTTGTTCCACTGTTATGAGCCAGTTGTAATAAACAAGTGCATAGTGTTAGAATCTGGAATATGAGTTACCAGAAAATAGATTGATACTCGAGAATGAAGAGTTGATGCTTAAGTTACACAGACTTTATATAGTTTTTTGACAAAGGTTTGGAATGGATGATGATGATGGTAGTACACTTTTATGAATGTCATCAACAGCACTGAGCTATGTATGTAAATTTGTGTAAAAGAGGAAAGTTTGAGATTTTAGTATAACAAAAATTAGAAGATAAAGCATAAGGCTGCACTGCATGGTGAACCGTACTGTAGATGACAAACTGGAATTACTAGGGCAAATATACGAGTGTTTTTTTTTATGGGTTGTAACAAATATATGGTAGAAATACAAGGTGGTAATAACAGTGGTATATGGGAAAAATTACAGTGAATGTAAATAATGGATGACAGAACTAGTTTAATAAACTTTCATCAACTGTAACAAAGGTAACTAGTGTTAAATTAGCACAATTGAAAATGCCCAGTCGGCCTGCTTGCCCTGGGTCGCCGACAAGACACGTTCCAGCCAAGGCGTCCATGGTGCTGGGGGCCATTGCCAAATGCCCCAGATGGCAAGGGGAGAAGGAATTTGTGCCCAGTGGCCGGGATAGGCTTTCTGGACCCCCACCTGAGTGGCGGAGTGTGGGAGGGCCTCAGCTGGGAGATTTGAAAAGCCGGGGAGAGACTAAAGCCAACAGGAAGTCTCCAGCCCACCCCCCTGAGTCCCCTCAACTGCCCGCCAAGCCTGGCAGCAGCGAAGGGGGCGGGAAATGCTGAGGGGGTGAGCCACGGTGCTGGCGGCGCGGCTGGAGCACTGAGTGGTTAACCAAAGGCGTTGGCGGTGGCGGCAGCGGTGGCGGGCCTGGCCGGGCTCCAAAAGCTAAGAGGGGGTGCCTTCCCCGCCCGGGATGTGAGGATCGAATGGAGCCTGGGAAGGCTAGAGGGCTGGGGGCTATGCCAGCAAGCAGGCAGGCAGGAAGGACGGACAGAGCAGGAGGAGGAGCAGAGACAGCGGCCATAGCTGCAAGGTGGGGGTGCAGTCCATTGGGCCTGCGGAGGGGCTCCTGCCTCCTCCATCCGCACCATGGAGGGGGTGTAGAGGAAGACGGAGACCCACATCTCCTGCCAATTCCCCGAGCTGCTGGTCATGATCTTTGGTCACCTGGACTTCCGGGACAAGGGGTGTGCAGTGCAGTGGTGCTCGAAGGCCGCCTACCACAAGTCGGTGTGTTGGGGTGTGAAGGCCAAGCTGCATCTGCTCTGGGCCAACCTGTCGCTGTTCTTCAGCCTGCAGGCCCCAGGCATCTGCCGAGTTGCAGCCTCAGCTACGTGATCCGGTGCATCAAAAGTCTCAACCTCAGAGGCTGCTACAGCCTTCCTGACAACTGGCTGGGCCACGCTTGGTGCAGGAAATCAATTCCTTGAGCACCTTCAACCTGAGCCTCTGCAAGTAGATTACCGACAGCAGCCTGGCCTGCATTGCCCAGTACCTCAGGGGTCCGGAGGTGCTGGAGCTTGGGTGGCCGCAGCTACATCACCAACACCAGCCTCTTGCCCATTGCCTAGGGACTGCAGCAATGCAAAACCCTCACCTCCACAGCTGCGGCCACCCGTCTAATGTGAGCATGGAACACCTGCGGCATGACACGCAGTGTGGCTGATGGCTCCCTGTGCTAGGAACAGCTCACACTGCAAGACTGCCAGCAACTCACCAATCTTTCCTTAAAGCATGTCTTTTATGGGCCATCGGGCCTGAGACATCTCAACCTCAGTTTGTGGGCCATAATTTTGGATGCAGGCCTCCTGGACCTGTCATATATGGACAGACTACACAACCTTAACCTGCACCATTGTGACATAAGTGACACAGGCACCATGCATCTGGCTGTGGGCAACCTGTGCCTATAAAGCTGGATGTGTCCTTCTGTGACAAGGTAGGGGACCAGAGCCTCGCCTTCATAACTCAGGGGCTGGACGACCTCAAGTCGTTCTCCCTCTGTCTCTGCCACATCAGTGAAGATGGCATCAACTGTATGATGTGACAAACGCAGAGGCTGGTCAACATCCAACATGGTGTGCGCCTCATGGACAAAGGCCTGAAGCTGACTGCTGAGCACCTGAGCCAGCTCACCGCCATCGACCTGTATGGCTGTATCAGAATCACCAAGTGTGGCCTGGAATGCATTACTCAGCTGTATTGCCTCAAGGTACTCAACCTGGGGGGCTGGGAGATGACAGAAAGGGAGATGGTCAGCTGAGGGCTGCAGCATCCCTTCTCTTTTCCTTCCCTATTCATCCTCCCTTCACCACCAACGCCTCTCCTCACTCTCCATGCATAAGTATACATAAGCCATTGCCGTTGATGGAATGGGGCAATGACAGAAAGCCTCAGGCTCATTTTTCCTCCTGCCTGAAGCACCCACCCCCACCAAGGGCCCATTCTCATCCCATCTGGAGATGAAAACCAACCTGACCCCAACATTCCTCTGATACTGTAACCTGTTTCACTCTCCTTTCCCCTGAAGATGGGGAGATGGACTCAGCTACTTATGCACTCATCTTTGCCCACTCATCTGTCCAGTATTGTTGCAGTACTACTTTCTGGCTATAATTTTCTCCTTATCCATTGGAATCTGAGGGCCTAATCATGTTTCTAAATCTTGACCCAATTTAAAGAACAAATATGTGGGAGAAATAAGAGTTGAACTGTTTTTTTGTTTATATATTTGAAATGCAGATTATGTCTTGTAGATGATTATTACATATTGAAACTCCACCCTTCCTTGCTGTCTTTCCATGTTTCCTCACACAAAGATCACCCAGTGAGACTTTTGTTGGAAGCAGAGGAGCAGAACTGGCCTGTAAGAATCCCTGGGCTCAGTGCACAGGGACAATACTGAAATCCATGTCTTGTCTCTGTTCTTTTAAAAAAATGGAGTTTGTGGGTTTTTAAAAAAATATTTCTAAATGGAGGAATAGATGGCTTTCTTTATTCTGGTGGTGTTGGAACTTGTGTTTTTTTTAAAACAACTACCAGTCAATAACTTTAGATCTTGCAATACTCTCTTTCAAAAGATTAAGATAAGCAAAAGCTGAAGGAGTTAAACACCACAGGACCTTCTCTACAAGGAATGTTAAAGGAAGTTCTTCAGACTTAAAAATAAAGAACACTAGAGAATGTTTCAAAGCAGCATAAAGAAATAGGGATCTACAGTAAAGTTAACCTTGTGAGTAATTTTAAATGACAGTCTTATTTTATTGCACTGTTTGGTACTCTACTTCCACCCTACAGGTACTTCAATGCAAATGCATAAAAGTAATTATAAATCCATAATTTTGAACATATACTCTACAAAGATATAAGTGGAAAGGAGTACAGAAAATGGTAGTTTATGGCATAAGTAAAAATGTTGGGGGATAAAGAGGTATACAAAAATATTATTGCATGCTATTGAAGTTAAATTGGTGACAAACAATATAGGATTGTTGTATATTTAGGATGTCAGATTTTAACCTTATGGTAAGTACAAAGAAAATAGATTAGAAATATGTCCAGACAAAAAATAGAAGGCACTAAATATGTAACATCACAGGAAATCTGATCAATATAAAATTAGCCATTAATAGAAGTGAAGGGAAAAATGGCATAAGATTATTTTGGTTCTGAAGCTGATAAAAAATGGGTTTCCTTTTACATTGGGGATTTATTAACTTACACATTTCCAGTTTTAAGTCCATGAAAATATCCCAATTAAGGCATCTATGTAGACAAGTCACCCTGAGATTGGGCTCCTCTGTCAGATAGCCAGGCAAGATGGTGAGATTTGCTGATCCTTCTCTCCTGGATTTGATTGCTTCAGTTTCTGATTTCTCCATCCGTGGCTCTTTCTCTAAACTTCTCTGGGTATTTCTCTCAATTTTCTCTCTTAACTTTTGCATTTGTTTTATTCTGTTTTAGAGGACACCGATACGAGGATTAAAATCTGTCTTGAATGAGGTGGATCACATTTCAATCTGAAATAACCAAATCAAAAGTTTCTACTTATAATAAGTCTTTACCCACAGAAATGGGTTAAAAGAACATGACCTTTTCTGGGGTGTGTAACAGTTTCAAACTACTAAAAGGATTTACAGATTTTAATACCAAAATGTCTGAAGAAATACTGAAATATAGGTAGTGATTTTTAACATAAATGAATTAAATTCTCTATCCAAAAGGCAAACATTGGCAGATTGGATAGAAATGCATTACTCAATTATATGTTCTCTCAATGAGACACAGTTTCAACTCAAAGAATCAAGTAGGTTTAGGTTGAAAGTATGTTAAAACAAAATAAAACATACCATTCAACTAGAAACCAAAAGACAGCTTCAGTGGCGTTTTGGTTTAAAAAGCTGGTGGAATGCAACATACGAGGGCTTTTACAATGAGGATTTATTACAAGTTGGCAGATTCACATTTGTAGGCCATGAAAATGCACCAATTAAGGCATTAAGAATATGATACCAGGACTCTGAAGAAAGGCCAGCATATGGGATACCTCTGTCATATGGGAAGGCATGTGGCCAATATCTGCTGGTCCTTTACTCCTGGGCTCTACAGCTTTCCAATTCTGAATCCAGTGGGTGTCTCTGTGAGCATCTGTTGTTCTGCTCTGCATCTCTGGAGATATGCTCCCTCTGTAAGCTCTCCCCAAGTGTTTTTCTTTCTTCTCTTTTATCCCCATAAAGGACTCCAGTAAAGGAAGACCCACCTTCAGTTGAGTTCATTGTACCTCAATTGGAATACTCTAGTCAAAATCCCACCCAAAATAAGGCTACACACATAGGGATGGATTAAAAGAACATGGCCTTCTCTTGGGGGAACATAAGAGCTTTGAGCTGACTGATGGATAGGTAAGTAAAATGTGGTATTATAGAATATCACAATGAAATACTGTTCCGCCATCAGAAGAAATGAAGTCCTGATACATGTGGCAAATTGAATGAACCTTGAAGACATCATGTTGAGTGAAATAAGCCAAAAACAAAAGGATGAATATTGTACCATCTTAGTGATTTAAAATATATAACATAAGAAAACTCATATTCAGAATCTGTACTGTAGTTTACCATGGTTTTGATGCATGTAGAGAAAGGGAAATTAAGACTTAAAACATGCAACGTTCTTATTTGAAATCTGGGGAATATTTTGGTAGTGGTTGATGATTATGGTAGCAAAACATTGTGAATGTAATTAACAACAGTGAAATGGATATCTGTGTGTAAGTAATGGGATATCTTAGATTGTATTTTGCAAACAGTAAAAAAAATTAAAAGCTAGTAAGGGAGGTTTCATCACCTCTTTTGGAATTCTGAATAATTGTTGAATTATAACCAATTACAGTGTATACAAAAATATGTTGAATCATCACTCAGATCAACCAAAGTAAAATTTTGCCATTTTGCTTCAGATTTTTAAATAAAATCAAATAATGCATTAATAACAGAAAAGCACAATGCATACAAAAGATGAGAGATTAGTCAAAATATATATTAATGCAAAAAATAAATTACTACTAAAGACATCACCAATTGCAGTCAAAAAAGGAATTGTGGCAAATATAAATTTTGGGCAACTTTGATTTTTGAGAAAAAGTAAGTCATAATATAGTAATTTATATGGACATGACATAGGAAAGTTTAATTTTCATATGAATTCAAAATGTACATGAAAAGAATGCACACATTAATATTTGAATAAATTATTGAACAGTGATAAACCAGTAAGAAGTTAGCATTTTACTTCTAAAACAGAGGTTGAACTTTATCTTACCCTTTCAAAAATAATTGAAGAAAATGGTAAAAAAATAATTCTAGAAAGAAAAACTTAATATATATTAAAGGAATTCATGTTATTTAAATGCAAAATAATATATCTAAAAAACATTGCTTAAGTTTAAATGAAAAATAATCAAATATTTGGAAAATGGAGAAAGCATACTTTCTTATATATACATTAAACAGAACAAAAAATAAAACTGCAACTGCAGGCAATGCTGAAAAATTTTTATAGGAAATTTTAGCATCCTACCTAATTAAATTTATGGGCTGTCACAAAATTTGGATTCATTATCAAAATTTAGTGTTAATCTAGAAATCAGGGAAAAATTTTTAAAGTCATATCAAATTAAACAAACAAACATGAATTATTGAAGCTTCTTAACACTTCACAGAATGGTAGGGTTTTCAAATGAAATTCTTAGAATGTAGACATTTAAAAGATATTTGTCCATGTAAAGAGTTAACCACTTTGTTTCAGGGTGCTAAAGCAGCCAGAATACAATATAGCAGAAATGGGTTGGCTTTTAAAAGGGAGATTTCTGAGTTTACAAATTCACATGTCTAAGGCCTTAAAAATATCCAAATATGGAATCTAGAGAAAGATAACCTCTCTGAAAATAGGCAACTGGCATCCAATGTTCCTCTGTCACATGGGAAGGTACATGGATTGTGTCTGCTGGTGCTTCTGTCCTGGGATTTGTTCTTTTCAACTCCTGGTATCAGTGGCATTCTCTCTGAAAATCTGTGGGTCCTCAGCCTCTCCATGGTATTTTTCTCTAAGCTCTGTCTCAATGTTTGTCTTTTATTTTCTCACAAAGACACTATTAATAAAGGATTAAGAGCCAGCATGAATGGGCTGGGTCTCTGCTCAAATGAAATAATCTAACCAAAATGTCTAACACACAATAGGTCTGCCCCCACATGAGGGATTAAAAAAACATGGCTTTTCTTGGGTACATGACAACTTCAAACCAGCACCTCATGACTTCATAAAACTTCATGTCTTAAAGCATTGCTAGGTGAGGTTCATTACTTCAGTCATGTTCCAAGAAAATATACATATCCTAAATTTAAATTACAGAGAAATTACCAAAGTTTATACTGATGAGTGGAAACCAAAAACTGCATGACTGTGTGATTATGAAGACTTGTGACAGACAATCCTTTTTCCAGTGTATGGAAAGTTGAGCAAGAAATAAAAGAAAAAAATGAATAATTGAACAACAGGGGTGATTGGGTGTACAGAATGTTTAGGATGTTCTTTGTTACTGTTATATTTATTTTTATTTTTTATAATTTTGAGTAATGAAAGTGTTCAAAAATTAACCGTGATGATGAATGCACAACTATATGATGATATTTTCAACCATTTTATATGATTATATAGTATGTGAAGATATATTTCAATAAATCTATATTTAAAAAGAGAAAAGGAAAAAGACAAGAATTGTGTTTATTTATGTAATATATACATATTCATACGTAAGATTAGTTTAGAAGACCATGAAAAAATATGAAAAATGTTAGGGATATTTCTATTTTCTTTAGTAATTTGAAATATTTTCCAAATTTTCTTCATGCTCACATACCCATTTTTCTATAACTCAGTTTTCACAAGATTTTACTTTGCTTTAGAAACTAATATTGAAGTGCTGTTTTGCCTTTGTAGCTGTTTGATTAAGAGCAAGATTAACCAATAATATTTGTAAAACACCAGTGGAAATTTTCATAACATGAGCATTCAAAATTTTCCAAGAATTTATTTATTCTGATGACACTAGCCAAAATAGATTAGTATAGCATTAAATATTTTCTGTTCACCATCCAATATAATCTCTGTTTTTTTCATTTTTGGGTGCATGGTCTGGGAATCAAACCCAGGTCTCCCTCATGGAAGGCAAGCATTCTACCAATGGACCGCCTGTGCACCTCTAATATAATCTTTATACTAACTTAACTGATTTAGAACTATTATTTTTCTTGTATAGTTGAAGAAAATGTATTTAAATTTCCAGTGATTTACTGAGTGCAGATCTGGAATTTAAAAAGCAGTCAAAAGCAGTATCCTTTGCAACTGTAGTATATTTCTTTTCTAAGAATAAATTGAATGTCTTCTGAAAGTGAACTCCTTAATGAAATTCTCTGACAGTGGAAACTTCATGGGGATATGTATTATACCATTTGAAGATAGCACCACATATTTTTGTTGCATATTAGTTGGTCTAAAACTATGCATATTTAAATCACATTTGACAAATATTTTATGTCTACAAATTACTATGAAGATTTATAAAAACATATTCTTGAATATCATACAGATCATGTGTGATCAAGCAGAGGATGGTTCAAATGAAATTCAAACCAATTGAGGGATGCTACTGTAGGTAGAGAGTAACCAAGTAAATACCCTGTAAGAAAGAAAGAACAGATAACCTTGAATGTTCAGCATTGAAATTTCAGTTGCCTAGAGCCCTCTCTCTTCTGCATGACTCTAAAGAGAACATTTTTCACTTCTTTGTTTATAAGACTATAAACGAGTGGATTCAACATGGGAGTCACCAAAGTATAAAACACAGAAGCCACTTGATCCCTTCCCAAGGAGTAGGCTATTTGGTTTTAAATAAGTGAAAATTGTATTGCAAAAAAGATGGTGACCCCCTGGAGGGGAGATACACAAATAAAAATGGCTTTCCACTTTCCCAAATTGGAATTAATTTTTAGGATAGTAGACAGATTGGACATATAAGACACAGATTGTGATGAGACACCATTACATTTAAACAAATGAGGATAAATATCATGATTTCAGTGTAGGACAGTGCTAAAATTGGGATTAAGTCACAAAATAGATGATAGATTACATAGATTATAGAAATCCGAACTCTTCTTATAAAGATCATTAGCTAATGATTTGACAAAGTCAGTAAATTAGGACCCAAGTGTGAGGGTTTGGCAGAGTCTCATGAACATAACCTGGTAGTTTAGAGGATTATTAGTGGTAATAGGCCATTAAGGCAGAAGGAAAAACTCAGTGATAAGAAGACCGAAAACAACATCTGGGTGAAGTAGCCTATGAATGATATACACTTGTTGGAAGTCAGCAAATTCCCTGAAATTTCAGGTGTGATGACCATTCAGTGACAGAAGCCCAAGAATGACAGTTATCTAAGGAAAAATATATTGCAGTTGTGCATCTGGAGATCCAGGTGAATTGTCAGTATCGTTCCTGCATTCCCCAGCATGGTAAGCAAGAATTTCAGGAGAAACACCATAAAAGGACCTGTCTGACCAATTCAGAGTCTGTCGACCCAAAAAGGGTGAAGTCAGGCAAATTTGTGTTATTATTACTTCATACAGTGCTTAAGTGTTGCAAACTGTTGAGGCATCAAAGGTGATACTTACTATAAATGACTTCAGAATGGTATTTATGTGAATTATCTGGCGTCTAAAAAACTTAATTTAGTGTTTCTAGAAACTCATAATGAAAGTAGTTTATAAAATATGACTGAAAACAATCTGAGTATGACTGCTAAGTACTAAGTAGTTATCAATCAACATTTAATATTATATAATAGAACATCACATATATTGTGGAATTAAAGAGAACTTGACACTGTTATTAATACTTCATTGTATGTTCCTATTATTCAAGTGAAAATATTATGCCATGGGTAATATTATTGTACAAAATTTTAAGAAAATTAAAAGGGCACAGAAAGTTATCTTACCTAGTCTTAGCTATTAAATGTTTCTGGCTCTGTGATTCTCCCAAGATTATTTGACTACAGAAATCATGCTCAAAAAATTACATTCTTAAAATATATTTTGGTAAAACAGAAAAAAAGTACTAGATATGCAATTAAAAATGACAGAGAGATTAAGGCATCATTTGCAGTTGTTTTGAATCCAGTATTATTTAATAGAAATGATGGATAAGAAATTAAAATCTTAAGGTACTTTACTGGGGATTATTAATATGATAGAACACATGCCACTATTGATTTTCAGAAAATAGGTATTTAAGAGATTATCTATAAACAAATTTCTTCAAATATTTTATTTTCAATATATGCTCCTTGCTTGATGACTCTGATTCCATCAATTTGATAGTTCCATTTCTGTAAATCTTGGCATTACTTAGATAAGGCCTACTAGATATGTAAGTGTGTAGGCATATTTTTCAAATAATATAAATGTTTACTGTTAGATAATCTAAAGCATTGTACTTTAAGAATAAGACCTACTATGATCCAATATCATTGACAAACTACTTCCAGTATTGTCTGTCTAGAAATATGTCAACCCCAAGTTTTCTCACAAATAAAATATGAAAACTAAAGGGCCTGATATTTTGGTGATATAATTTTTGTAATTCTTTGGGATAATTTATGTCGAATTTTTGTGCATGAATTTCTGTTTTGTTCTGAAGTAAAACATATCACCCTAATATTTTTATTTAAGTCATCATCAAATAGAATGTTCAGCTGGAAATTATGTTTCACAGGTACATCAGATAGTTACTGTGATAAAAAAAATTGCTTGTTGTTTACCCTGATAAAGCCACAGCACCTCTTATATTGAATATTGCTGATAATGCAACATGTGGTCATCTCTGGGACCAATTTTCAAGGTAGATTACTTGGCATGATTCCAAGAATAGAAATTCTAGGACTAATGCATCCATGTTAGCTTTGCTACAAAGAGTTGTATTCCATATAGACACCAGATAATACTGAGCAGCATATTTTGATTATGTCGTTTTTGATGGGCTCATTTCTGATTGGGTAAAAGAGATGGTATTTCTAGGGATATGTTTATTAATCTGTGGATGAAAGTCCAGATTGTTAAGCACCAGGAATGGAATAGCACATTTTTAAAAATGACTCCTTTATATTTAAAAGTTTGACACTATCAGGTGGAAAAATAGTTTATTGAACAAAAATTAGAATGTAATAAAATTCAAATAGGAAAACGAAATTCTTTTATAAATATTGTTAAGGTATGGCTGTGTTTTCATTCAATTATTTTCCTTTGTGTGTATAGTGTTTCCTTTTATGTATACTTATGTATTTACATAATTTAATATCACTGTATTTTCAGAAACAATCCAGTTTTATTATTAACCATTTGTAATATAGTTTGACCAACGTTATATTAGGCATTTGGAAAGCCTGCAACTTCATGTAACTTGCATTAGCTGGTGCAACATAACTAACTCTTTTCTAGGAGTGTGCAACAGCTGTTGAAATCAACAAAACAGCTCATGATGGACTTTCACCATTCAGTTTTGGTAGTTTCACCTAATTCAGTGACATAGTAGATGTACTGTTTTAATCAACCAGAACAATGTTTGAGCAACTTCTTTTATTTTATAGTCTGCTGTCCTTTATTGTATTTAAAGAAATATGAGAGAGGAAAGCAAAAATCAATGCTGGCTTGAGAAGCATTTTATGACTAATTTAATTGCAAAAACGTCTCTTCCTCTCCATATATCTAGATGAAACATCTTATGAACCTTATATTAATAATAATAAGAACAATTTTTGTACTTTTGATTATAAAAAATAATTTACACTCCAGAATTTTAGGAGGGAATTTTATGATATTGGTCTTGGTATTAAAAATATTATATATTGGAATTAAATTGTTATATGTTTAATGAATTTTGGAAGTACCATTCTTCTCTTCATCAAAAGTTCAGTGGTACTGAAAAAAGTTCCTTGGAGATCAAAAGCCCAGCCTAACTGTATTACAGAATAGATGTTATTGGCGTTTAAGCCAAAGTAGAGCCTCTTGGAGATTTTCTATGTCAATTTCACCTCAATTAGCTATATTTACTCTTTGCAAAATCACTGTGAGTTTTTCATCACGACATTGAAATCAATTTTCTATAATTATTAATTGTACTTTCAAATATATAAGTACAGGTTGAAGAAATGATAATTCTCAAAATTCATTTTATGACTAATCTGTTTTTGCTACATCTTTATTTGCAAGATTCCAATAAGTTATCTCTAATAGGAAAATAATTAGGAGGGAGGGTTAGGAGTAAGTATCAGAAGGGAAACATGAGCTCTTTGTTCTACATTTCAAAAAATTTAGAACATTATCCTGGCAAATATTCAATGTCATTAATATTTTTTTTAAAAATTAGTAAACGAAGGACAAAATATATTAAGAAATGTACCAATCCACCAATAGGAAATAACAATAATAAATATTTATGCACTAATCAGGATGTCCAAAAATGCATGAGGCAAACACCAGCACAACTGAAGGGAGAAATAGACATATCTACCATGAAAATTGAAGATTTCAAGGCACAACTCAAATTAATAAGTAGAATATTTAAACAGAGGATCAATAAGGAAACAGAGAACTAGAATAATTTAATAAATGAACTAGCCTTAAGAGACATAACAGAACCCCACAACAGCATGGTATGCATTCTTCTCAAGTATTCATTGATGATTATCCAGTATAGCCCACATGTTTTGTCAAAAGCAAGTCTCAATTAATTTTAAAAAGTTGAAGTTATTTTAAAAATTGACCAGTATGAAATAAAGCTGAAATTGAATAATGTGGAGGAATGGAATAGGCATTAATATAAGAAAGTTAAATAATGCACTTTTAAATATCAGTGGTAAAGGAGAAATTGGGAGAGAAATCAGTAACTATCTTGAAACAAATGAAAACCAGCAGAACTTAAGGCAGTGTTGAGAGGAAACTTTATATCACTGAATACCTACATTAAAAAGAGAGAAAGCTAAAATCAAAGAACTATGTGCACACCTGGCAGAACTAGAAAAACAAAAGCAAATTGATCCCAAAGCTAGAAGAAAAAAGAAATAACAATTTCTCATTATTGCATTAAAAAATGAAATGAATTGAGTATGAAAAAAACAATAGAGAGTATCAATAAAACCAGAAGCTGATTCTTTGTTAAGATCAATAAAATTGATGGACTACACTGTCATTGTCAACTACACAGACAATGAAAAAACAGGGAAGATGTAAATAAAATCAGAAGGGAGAAGAGGTATTTATCTAAGGGGATACTGTGAACAACTGTACACCAATGAAGTATAGAACTTAGATGAAATAGCAATTTTCTCGAAATACTGGGAACAACCCACACTCCCTCCAGAAGAAATAGAAGACCTCAACAGACCAATCACAAGTAATGATATTAAAACCAGGGCTAGATGGGATCACAGTTGAATTTTACCAAACATCCTGGGAAAACCTAATACAAATTCTGCTAAAGCTCTTGTAAAAATTTGAAGAAGAGGGACCACTACCTAACTCGTTCTGTGAAGCTAATATCACCCTAACACCAAAACTTTACAAATAATTCCAAAAGTAAAGAAAACTGCAGAGCAATATCTTTTGTGGACATAGATGCAGAAATCCTCAACAAAATACTTGCAAATTGAATCCAACCACATGTTAAAAGAATTATGCACCATGAATAAATGAGTTTTATTCCACGTATAAAAGGGTAGTTCAACATAAGAAAATCAATTAATGTAATACACACTAATAGAAAAAAAGAAAAACCACCAAACCATTTTGTTTGATGCAGAAAGGACATTTAACAAAACCCAGCATACTTTCTTTATAAAAATAAAAACTTCAAAAGATAAGCATAGTAGGAAACTTTCTCAACATGATAAATAGCATATATAAAAAGCACAGCTAATATCTCCCCAATAGTGGAAGTGTGAATGCTCTCCACTGAGATTGGGAAAGAGATAAGGAAGCCCACCATCACTGCTGTTAGTCATCACAGTGTTAGAAGTTCTAGCTAGAAAAATTAAGAAGGAAAAAAAATAAAATAATTCAAATTGAAAAGGAAGAAGTAAAACTTTCAATAATTGTAGATGATATAATCCTATAGATAAAAAGACCTGAAAATTTTACAGTAAAGTTACTATCATGAATAAACAAGTTCAGTAATGGGAAAGGATACATGATTAACATTTAAAAATCAGTAGTGTTCCCATATTCTAGTAATGCACAATCTACGGAATAAATCAAGGAAAAAATCTACGTTAAATAGCAAATAAAATAATCAAATATATAGGAATAAATTTAACGAAGGATGTAAAGAACCTATATTCATAAAATTATAAAGAATTGCTACAAGGTAAAAAGAAGACCTAGATAAATGGAAGGACATTGTGTGCTCATAGACAGGAAGGCTAAATATGGTAAAGACGTCAATTCTACTCAAGTTAAGTTACAGCTTCAACATGATCCTAATCAAAATTCCAGCAGCCCCTTTTGAAGAAATGGAAAAGTTCATTAACATTTTTTTGTGAAGGATAAGGGACTCCAAATAGTGAAAAAACTATTTGAGAAAGAACAACGTTGGAGGACTCTCACTTCCTGTCTTTAAAGCATATTACAAAGGAGCATCGGTAAAAATGGCCTAATGGGAAAAACTGAGAATTCAGAAATAGACCCTCACTTCTATGGTCACTTGATTTTTGACAAGGCTGCCAAGTCCACACAACTGAGTCAGATTAGCCTTTTCAATAAATGGTGCTGTGAAAACTGGATATCCATATCCAAAATAATAAAAGATGACCTTTATCTCACTAACCTATACAAAAATTAACTCAAAAATGAATCAATGACCTACATATAAAGCCAGAATTCTAAACCTCCCAGAAGAAATTGTAGGGAAGCACCTTCAAGATCTTTTGGGAAGAGGTGGCTTCTTAAATCTAAGATCCAAAGCATGAATGAGGAAAGAAAAATAAATAAAAGGGACTTCATTGAAGTGGAAGAACTTTATCATGAGTGTGAAATGATAACTTACTCAATGTGAGAAAATACTTGAAAACCACATATCTGATAAGAATTTACTATCTAGGGAATATAAAGAGATGCTACAGCTCAAAGTTAAAAAGTCAAGAAACCCAATTAAAATGTAAGCACAGGCTTAACTAGCCATTTTTCCCAAACAAGATATACAAAAGGATTAAAAGCACATGAAAAGATGCTTAGCTTCACTACTAGGGAAATGCAAATCAAAATCACAATGAGTTATCATTTCACATTTTATAGAAAGGCTGCTATTAAAAATAAAAAAAGGAAAACTACAAATGTTGGAGAGGATATGGAGAAATGGGAATCTTTATTTACTGTTTGTGGAAATGTAAAATAGTACAGCCACTGTGGAAGACAGTTAAGTAGTTCCTCACGAAGCTAACTATAAAACTGAAATTTGATCCAACAATCCTGCTACTATGTATATAGTCAGAAGAACTGCAAGCAGGTTTGCAAACACACATTTTCACACCAATGATCATAGCAACACTATTCACAATTGCTAAAAAGTGGGAACAATCTATGTCCATCAATGAATGAATAGATAAAGAAAATGTGATATATTCATATCATGGAATATTATTCAGCTGTAAGAATTAATGAAGTCTCAATGCATGTGACAACATAGATGAATCTCGACGGTATTATGTTGAATGAAATCAGACATACCAAAAGATTGTATGACTTAACTTATATGAATTAAATATAAACATCAACCTCATCGAGTTCATATCTGGAATATACATTACCAAAAGATAGAATAATGACAGAGATTGTGGAGCTGATGCATACTATGTGAAAATGTGTAATAAGATTGATTATAAATGTTTGGAAATGGAAAAAGGCAATGGTAGCAGGTTATACTGAGTGTAATGAACAGTGGTGGTATGTGCATGTAGATGTGATTGAAAGGGAAAATTTAAGGTCATACATGTCAACAGATGGAAAGTTAGAGGATGAAACATGGAACTGTATAACACATTGAACTATTTTGTGGATGATACACAAGGTCATAAGTAAAAAATAAAAGGATTTTCTTCAATGAATTAGAATGAATGTATGATACTGTTACAGGGTGTTAATAAAAGAATTACACATATGTAAAAAAAACACACACACGAAACAAACTATGGACTGTACTGAATTCTAATATATGAATATTCTTCTATAAACTGCAAGATAAAAGTGTTAAGTGAAAGAAACAAGAAATAAAGTACTATTTATTGTTTGACTTCAATTAGATAAATTTATAGAGAAGGAAAAAAAATGCTAGTTCTGACAGAAACAGATCAGTGATATGTACACTTAGAGAATAAAGAGGGATTAAGCAATCACTTAGGGCTTTTTGGAGTAATGAAAGTGTTTAAAATTTATTAAGGTGATGAATGCTTAGGGCTTTTTGGAGTGATTGCTTATTGCTTTTTGGAGTAATGAAAATGTTTAAAATTTATTAAGGTGATGAATGCACAAATCTGTGAATTTATTAAAGTCATTAATTGTGAAATAAATTTAAGCATTTCTTGAATTTTGGTTGTCTACAAAATTATAGACTCTGTTGAGTATCATTGTCAACACAAGTCAACAGCATACATTTTTTAAATCAATGAAATGTACATATATGAATGCAAGACCAGCATATTTCATGAAATGACAAGAAAATATAAAAAACCTAATATATAAGAATAGGGACAATGTATGTACCAGAAGTGAGTTAGTCAAAAAACTGTATTGCTAAAATATAAATGTTTATTAAAGACATAGCCCATTTAAAAGGAAGCAAAAGAAGTATGTAAAAAATGGAGAAAATGAACAAAATAGATTTCACGTCATAAAGAAGTTCAAAGAAAATAATTTATATGGCATTATATATGAGGAGTTAAAATTGTTACACAAATTAAGAATGTAAAGGAATAAATTACAGATATTAGCTGTTGGAATAAATTAACGAACAGTGATGAATTAATGAAAAGTTGTTAAACATATTTATCTCTAAAACAGAATTTGAACTTCATTATAATTGAATACTTGGACAATATGTAAAATTTTCTTATATAAGCTTGAATAGCAAAGAAAATTAAAATTGCAAGCCCACATTTGTAGAAGAATTTTTTAGAGGAAATTTTAGCAGCCTATCTGATGGAAATTTATGAGATGTCACAAAATTAGGAATCATCATGAATTCTTAAGTTTACAAATTTTCTCTGAGATGTCACAAAATTCAGAATCATGAATTCTTAAGTTTACAAATTTTCTCTATTAAAATTTAATAAATAAAACAAGACTTTAATTAGAAATTTGTTAATTTTAAATAACAAACCTGGAGATACTGATTTTAATCATATTGAATTTAAACAAAGAAACAATAATTACTAAACCTTCTTGAAACATCACAGAATGGTAAGAATTTCTAATTGTTAGTAAATAGTGACAAGAGATGCTACAGTATGCAGATATTTATTCTGAGAATTCATAAAACTTCAGCTATTACAAAATTACAAGAAGAGATTCTTGATTCTCTCAAGATTAAATGACAGGAATTAACAGAAATGTAAGGAAAGAGTGAAAACTGAAAGCTACAAATAAAATAGAAAATGACAAAAAAATATATATGTAACATATACATACACATACACAACATTAGTCTGAAAGACCATGAAAAGACTATCAAAATTTCGTATTTTTCTTTAATATTCAGGATTATTTCTATTTTCTTTAATATTTAAATACAATTTTCAAATTTTCATCAATGTTCATATGCAGTTTTTTCTATAGCTGAATTATATCAAAATATTTTTCTCTGCTCTAAGAACAAGTGTGTTCTAGTTTACTAGCTGCTGGAAGGCAATATACCAGAAACGGAATGGCTTTTAAAAGGGAAAATTTAATGAGTTGCTGGTTTACAGTTCTCAGGCTGAGAAAATGTCCCAATTAAAACAAGTCTCTAGAAATGTCCAATCAAATGCACCCAGGGAAAGATACCTTGGTTCAAGAAGGCCAATGAAGTTCAGGGTTTCTCTCTTAAGTGGAATGGCTCATGAGGAACACACTCAGGGCTTCTCTCTCAGCTGGAAGGGCACATGGCAAGCACGTGCCATCATCTGCTAGCTTTTTCTCCTGGCTTCTGGGTTCACGAAGCTCCCCGGGAGGCATTTTCCTCCTTCATCTCCAAAGGTCGCTGGCTGGTGGACTCTCTGCTAGGTGGTGCTGCAGCATTCTCTGCTCTCTCTGAATCTCTCATTCTCCAAAATATTTCCTCTTTTATAGGACTCCAATAAACCAGTCAAGATCCACCCAAATGGGTGGAGACATGTCATCCCTAATCCAGTTTAACAACCACTCTTGACCAAATCCCATCATCCAGGGAGATGATTTGTTTACAGTTTCAAACATATGGTATTGACTAGAGATTATTCTACCTTTACTAAATGATATTTTGATTAAAACATGGCTTTTCTAGGGGGCATACTTCTTTCAACCCAGCAAAAATTGTTTGAAGTGCTATTTTCCCTTTTAAATGTTAATCACTGAGATGAGGCAAAAGTAGTTATGAAATACCGATGATCATTTTCATAACAGATGCATAATAAAATAAAAATTTAGCAAAAATGTAATTACTCTGATGATAATGGTCATTTTATAAGCACCCCATTAAATTCTCCACATTCATCATGTGACAATTTTTATATTAACTATAAGGACCTAGATTTATTATTATTATTATACAGTCAAACTTTCAGTGACTTACCAAGGGAAAATTGGCTTAAAAGCTGGTAAATCTAGAATCTAACACGGGAATGTATTTCTTCTCTACAGAATAATGGAATCACCTCTGAAAGTGCTTTCCATAATAAAATTCTCTGAAATCGGAAAGTGCATGAGGATTTCTATGATGCAGTTTGAAAGAGGACACCACATTTTTTCATACTGCTTGCCCTTATAAACACATATAATCTAGATCGCAGGTACAGCATATATTTCATGGCTTCCAATTACTATGCAGATTTCTAAAAACTATGGTAAAGTACAGAATAGCTAATCAAAAGTAATTACAGAACACTAATGTATTTAGGGAAACACCATGAAAATACCCAAATAGGAAAAAAAGTAAAGCTAATATTGAATGTTGAAATTTCAGCATCACTGTCATTTCAGTTGCCTCGAGCCCTCTCTCTTATGTGTGACCCTAATGAGAGTATTTTTCACTTCCTTGTTCCTAAGACTATAAATGAGTTTATTCAATATGGGGGTCACCACAGTATAAAACACAAAGACCACTTGATCCTTTCCCAAGGAGTAGGACTGCTTTGGTTTTAGATAGGTAAAAACCACAGAGCTGTGAAAGATGGTGACTCCTAGGAAGAGAGAAGCACAAGTGGAGAAGGCTTTTTGCTTTCCTGAGGTGGAATGAATTTTTAGGATAGTAGATAGAATGGACCCATAGGTCCATACAATGATTGTGATAAGAGACACCATTAAGATGGAGCCAGTCACAATGAATATCAAGATTTCAGTATCACCAGTGTCAGAGAAGGACAGGACTAAAATTAGTTTTATATCATAGAAAATGTGGTGGGTGACATGGGATTGTAGAAATGCAAACTATTCATACAAAGAACAACAACCAAGGTGTCAGTAAAGTCAATCACATAGGACTCAGTGTTGAGAGCAAAGCAGAGCCTCATGGACATGACAAATGGGTAATGAAGAGGTTACATATGGCTACATAGCAGTCATAGGCCATTGAAGAGAGAACAAAAGCTTCAGTGGCACTCAAGAAGACAAAAAAATACATCTGGGTGAAACAGCCAGTGAATGAAATAATCTTGTTGGAAGTTAGTAAGTTTTCTAAGGTTTTAGGTGTGAGGAGTATTGAGTAACTGAGGTCAAGGAATGACAACTGACTGAATAAAAAATACATGGGTGTGTGAAGCTGGAGATACATGTATATTATCAGGATCATCCCTGCATTCCCCATCATATTAATCAGGTATATCAGGAGAAATAACATAAAGAGGACCTGCTGGATCTCTTCAGAGTCTGTCAATCCCATAAGGATGAAGTTAGGCACATTTGTGTTGTTCCTACTTCTCATACCATTTGACTGTGGTAAAATATTGAGAAATCAAAGGTGATACTTAGTATGGATGAATGGAAAAACATTTTTGTTTATACAGATTATCTGGAATTAAAAAATTGTTTAATGCTCACAGAATTCATACATGAAACATAGTTTGCAAAATGTGACTGAAAATATCTTAGTGTATCTACTAAATATGCATTAGATATAAATCATCATTTGGGTATTATATAATAGAAGTTCAAATATATTGCATAATTAGAATGAACTTGGCACATAAAGTTAGTAACACATTTAACCCATCTATAAATATTTTACAGTATGTGTTACTATTATCTCTAATTTATATGAGAAAAAGAGCAGAAAGGTTTTAAATGAATTTTCCAGAGTCAGATATATTCATTGTTGAGTTTATGATTTTACCAAAACACGTGGAGTTTAGAGAGCATGCTTATAGCACCATAAACCTGTTTATAATTAATTTTAGCAAAACTGAGAAAATGTCTATTATGTAATGACAGAAAAACAGTTTTAATGAACGATTTGTTTTTATTTTGTATTCAGAATTATTTATTATTTGTGACTAATCATAAATTTCAACCTTAGAGAACTTCACTTGAATGAGTTAAAATTATGGACCATGCAAAATTTTAATTTATGGAAGGTTAGTTTTTTTCCTAAATTGAACATTATAAATAAAATTTATTTCAAAATTATGTTTCTAACATACTAACTTTGCTTGCTGATTTGGATTTCATCAATTCTATATTTCTATTTCTACAAGTCCTGGAATTATTTAGCTGAAGTCTACATGATATGTATATGTATATGCATATTCTTCCAATAATGCCCCCATTTTATATGATCTGAATAAATCCCTTTAATATTGAGAATGATACTTACCATTTCGAAAAGGTGGTGCAAGTTTCTTTCAACAGCATCTGTCTAGAAATTTGTTACCTTCATTTTTTTACTAATAAATTATGTAAACCCTATAAAGACCCCAAATTTCCTAAGTCAAAATATTTTCTTCCCTTCAGAGAAGTTATTTTCAACTTTTCATTTATGCATTTTTTGATGTATTCTGAAGTAAAATTTAAAAAAACCTAAAATTTTTTATTCATTCCTAGTCAAATGGAAAGTTCTTCAGAAATGATGTCCCACAATCATTATAAGGAGCTTCTATGAACCCAGTCAAAGCAGAATATCCCTTGCCTTTGACCCTGGTAATGCCACAGTACTTCATATATTAAGGAGTGCTGATAATGCAACATTTGGCCATCTCTGAGACCAGTTTCCAAGGGAGATTGCTTGGCATGTTTCCAACGACAAAAGTTAAAAGATCAATAATACATCCATGTTAGGTTTTAACAGAGAGTTGCCTTCCCCTTAGAATCCCCATAATTTTGAGCAAGATTTTTTGGTATTCCTTTGTGATGTGCTAGTCTTTTTAACTTGTTACAGAGAAGAAATTTCTAGAGAAATATTTTACCACTCAGTGGGATAAAGTCCAGATTGTTAACCACCAGAAACAGAATAGCACATTTTTCACGATGATTATTTTTATAGTCAAAAGCATGACACTACTTTAGGAGTAAACATTCATTACACAAAAATTAGAATAAAACAAAATTAAAAGTAAAAAATAAAAATCATTCGTAAATTTTATTAATCCTTAAATATATTTTCTTCCAATAACTTTCCTGGCTGCATTTAATATTTATTTTTATATATAATTATGTATTTGTATAATTTTATCATGCTGTATTTTCAGTAATTTTTTGAATCATAACGCTAAGTAATTGCAATGCACCTTGATCTAAGTTAAAATAGCTTTTTGCAAAACCCACACTTGCATGTATTTTGCATTGGGTGGTGGCCCCATCACTCACTTCCCTCTTGGCACATGCAGCTACTGATGAATGGGTGTTTTTGAGGCATCACATGGAAAACAAAGTGCATTCTCTTTATTCCGGTTTGGAAGAGTCAATTAACTAATCTACACAGCAGATGTATTTTTGTATGCACATATAACAATTTTGAGACTTTCTATAAAATTTTAGTACACTTGGCTTTTATTTTCTTAAAAGAAAATTGAGAGGAGAAAGTAAAAATAATTGCTGAGAATTGTGGTTTTTAACTTATTAAAAACGTGACTAAAGCTCATTTTCTCTAAGTATATTTAGTTCACGTTTGTCTTGTGAGGTTTTCATTGATTAGCATCAATGAAATCAACTTTCATATAGATTTAGAAACAACTCAAAGAAAAACTGTTCACACTAGAATTTTTAGGATAGAATGTATTGATTTGTTTAAGGAACTTAGAAAATAATAATTTATGATGAACTTTTGTGAAAGTATTTTTTCTTTTCATCAATAAGTTTGTGATGCTGAGACAGGTTTTTTTGGAGATTGAAATGCCAGTTTGGATTCATTTCAAAAAGATAATCTTGGTTTAAGCAAAACAAGTGTCTAAAGGTGACTTTTCTAAGTTAATGCCACCTTAAAAGTTACTGTTAACTCCTTGTAAAATCACCATAAGCAAGTTTTTCTTCCCGAAGCTGCAATCAGTTTTTACAGCCAATAAGTAACGAAATGACTGGCGAAGAAATACGAATTTAAAAAGTAATTTTATGTCACTTAAAATTGTATTAATATTTACTGCTTGGATTCCTATAGAATATCTCTAAAAATAAAATAATTTTGGTAGAGGACCAGGAGTAAGAAACAGAAAAGGAAGTTAATTTTCTTATCCTTGACAATTATTCAATTTGATAATCCCTTTCTAATAATATAGTCACATTAGCTTTTATATACTTATATTCATAAGATATATACTTATTTAAACATATATTCACAAGATACATATTTATTTGTCCTTATACTTTTCACCTCTCTTATAAATATGCATAACTTATCCTTACTTTTTAGTGAATTCTCAGTAACTCTACCTTTCATTGAAGTGTTTAGCCCACTTACAATTAAAATAATTATCAACGGGTTATTTTCAATTTATGTCCTCTGCTTTCCATCCTTTGATACTTCTCTCCTGGCTTCTATAGGGTTAATAAAACATTGAATATCCAATTTTCTGTATTGAATTTTTAAAACATGACTCTTTTTATTATATTGCTAATTATTACTCTAAGGGATAAAATTCATATTACTGAATTATCTTAGTGTGCTTACTATTAATATTATATTGCTTCACATAAAGTGTAAGAACCCTAGAATGTTCTAATTCCTTTTACTCCTTGTCATTTTTGCCATTTTGATATTTATTCAACTTTCATATAAATCACAAACCAGAAAATATATTATTGTTTATTTCTTTGCCATATGTGCTCAGTTGTCTTTTGCAGAATTTAAAAATACATCCCATGCATGGGGTTCTTTATTTCCTTTGCCATATTTTTTCCAAATTTTTCTTCTGTGTATCATTTATAGCTATGATAACATAATATTTTTCTTCTGATTTTTTTTTCATCCTGAAGATCTTCTCTTGCCTTTTATTGTACTTCAGGATTTTGTCAGTGAATTTTCTGCATTCTCACTTATCACCTTTGTTTCTTTAAAGAGCATTTTCAATAGATACAGAATTGTTTTTCTTTCTATCTTTAAACAGTTTTTAGATTGTTTCTTTCTTCAAGGCTTATGCTTTCTGATGAGAAGTTTACCATAACTGACATATTTTCCCCTGCAGGTATTGTGTTCTTACTGCCCAATGTGGCCATTTTATGTGTTCCTTTATATCTTTCATATTTTGTAGTTTGACTGTGAAGTGCCTCCCGTGTGTCTGCAGGTGTAGGGGTGGCTGTTTGGCTGCATCTGTGCGCAGCCATCTGTTTTGGTTCTTCAGAACTTCTTGGATCTGTAAATAGATGCTTTTTTCTAAATTTTTATAAAAATTGATCTACATTTTCTTATATTTTATTGATTCACTTAGGCTATGTTCTCATTTGCTAATTTTTTCAAATTGAAAACATTTTATTGATCTGGCTTCAAGTTTACTGATAATTTCCTCTATGGCTCCAATCTGCAGATTAGTCGTTTAGTCCTTCCAGATATCTTTTTATTGCAGATATTTTACCCCTCCATTGTGGATCATCTTGAAAAATGTTTATATTAACTTCTTTATTTACTAATGGTTTACATTTTCTTGCTTTATTGTATGTTTAGTTTTCATTTATATACTGTATTCTGTGAATGATAACTAGGGTTTGGATAATTATGCCTTCCTTTAAATGTTATTCAATTTTGTTCTGGTAGGCAATAAATTGCTGAGTGCTTTTTCAACTGCTGTTATTATTATTTTTCTTTGATAAGGAAGCTATTTTTGTTTGTTTTTTCCTTTATCTTAGGGTACAGCCTTCACTCCAGGGGCAGGGTCCTTACTTCTAATCTGTGACTTTTTTGTGTCAACTTCATTCCTGAGTCAGTCATATCCTTTATAATGGCTAGGACATAACAGCAGCTCCTCCCAGGCCTTCATGAACTCTGTAGTTACATTCTGTTTTTTATCCTGTAACAGCATCAAACATTTTTGTTTCCCCTGCACATTTGGGGCCCAGTTCTTAACCTAGGGCCTACAGGGAATCGCCATACAGACATTTAGTGCACTTTCTTCTGTTCCCTGTCTTGAATGTACCATATCTCCAGCTTCTGGAAACTCCTATTTCTCTCTGTTCAGTCTTTACTTCCCTGCTCAGCCATCTAGAAAGAAAAGTTAAGCACTATGTTCTTCTCATGTAATTATAGAATCTCATGAATCACTGGTTTTTGCTGCCTGTTGTCCAGTACCTGAGGGCAATTGCCATGTGCATTTTGTCCAGGTTTAGAGTTATTTATGATGTTATGGAAATTCTTATGCCACTTTTTCATGGAAAACACCAAAGTCTGTCAAGAGATAATAAATCTCTTCTGATTTAAATGATGATATAGTTTCATATCCTAGATCACTACATCTTTTCCTTTTTTGTCTCTCTCTTCTCATAGATTATTCTGTGTTTTTTGTTGGGGGAGTTATTAAAAATATTTCTATTTTTTTTGATAAAGGCAGTTCAAGTTTTAGCTTTCTAATTCATTATTGCTATTTTATTTTTATCATTTTTATTTCCTCTATTTTTTTAGGCTGAACTTATTGTTATGATTCCAATAGCTTTTTATAACTAATTCTATTAGTTATTTTTTTTACCTTTTTAAGGATACAGGAATTTAATATTTCCATTATAAGAGTATGTAATTGCTGAAAAACTGTCTTTGCAATGTAAGATCTTGACAGGTTTGAGAAGTTGATTTTGTCCTCAAGTTATTGGGAAACTTTGTTCGAAGAATTTAAAGCTAGAGTAATAAATATTTGCAGATATCTGAATCCCTCCTAATTTTTAACAGTGTCCCTAAACAATTACTTTACCTCCAATTTTACATTATTTCAGAAAGCCCATTTCTGTGGATTTCATCCCCAGCTATTTTAATTAGCTTTTATTTGAGTGATTCTAACACTGAATCTTGTTCAATGACCATATTCTCCAATCCATGATTTTAGGAAAAAAAACAGAGAAACCCTAAGTCCTCAAATTGTTTCTGATGCAATTAATTGATGATTTAAGGAAAGAAGAGAAAGATGACTCATTGTATCTTCATTAATTTTCACTTTGTTGGCTTTGATATTTTCTCATCCTACTTGAGATTTTATTATCTAACTTTCATTATTTATATGCATTAGTATATTTGTTATTGCTATGTCTTCTCAAAGAACTGTCCCTTTCATTAACATATGGTATCTTTGTCTCCTTTTTATTATTTTACATTTGAAGTTTAAGTCATCTCATATTAGTATACCTACCCCTGCTCTTTTTGATTGTTGTTTCCATGAAATATGTTTTTTCAAATTTTGACTTTCAACCTGTTTTTCTCATTAGGTCTAAAGTGAGTCTCCTGTAGACAACATATAGATTGATCCTGTTTTGTAACCCACTTGCCAGTCTATGTCTTTTGATTGGGGATCTTAATCCATTAACATTTAATGGTATTATTATAAGGGCAGTACTTTATTCTACAATTTTCTCTTTTGGATTTTATATGAAATATGTAATTTTTTTCTCCTTTTACCTTTGCTGATAGTCTTCATTTCTATACTCTTCTCCAGTCCTCTCTCTGCTGTTTTCCTTATCTGCCTGTAGTGCACCCTTTAGTATTTCTTGAAAAACCAATATCTAGTCACAATTTATCTGAGCTACTGTGTGTCTGAAAATATTTTAATCTCCCCTCATGTTTGAAAGACAGTTTTGCTGGCTATAAAATTCTTGGTTGGCAATTTTTCTCCTTCAGAATATTAAATATATCATGCCATTGTCACCTAACCTCCATAGATTCTGCTCAGAATTTCACACAGAGTCTTATGGAGCTTCCCCAGTATGTGATGGTTTCCTTTACTCTTGCTGCTTTCAAGATTCTCTCTTTGACTTTGACATTTGAAAATCTGATTAGTAAGTGTCTTCGAGTAGACACTATTTGGATCTATTTTGTTTTGGGTATCACTGCACTACTTGGATCCATAATTTTATTGCTTTCATAAAAGATGGGGAATTTTCAGTGATTGTTTTCTCCGTTAGACTTTCTGCTCCTTTTCTACTCTCTTCTCTTTCTGGGACACCCATAACACATATTCATGTGTTTCATCTTGTTATTAAATTCATTGAGACCCTGCTCATATTTTTTTCCATTCTTTTCCCTATATATTCTTTTGTGTGTTGAATTTCAGATGCTCTGTCCTCTAGTTCACTAATCCTTCTGCTTCTTCAAATACACTGTTGTAGGTGTCCATTGTTTTTTCATCTTTTCTATTGTGCCTTTGATTCTCATAAAATCTGCAATTTGTTTTTTCAAACTTTTAATTTCTTCATGTTCACCCAATGTCCTTTTTACATCCTCCCTCAACCTGTTGATTTGATTTTTGAAGAAATTTTGCATTTCCATTTGAACATTCTGAATTATTTGTTTCAACTTCTGTATCTCATTTGAACTGTTGGTTATCCTTTAACTGGGTCATATCTTTGATTTTCCCTGTTTTACTTGGATTTTCTTGTTAGATGGCTTTGTTCTCTATTTGTTCTTTGGCATACAGTTAAACTTATTCTAGACCTCCAGCATAGGTTCTGTTTAACTGATAAGAATTTTTCTGTTTTGTTTTTCTATTTCTTGCCCTGTCTATATGGAGACTTGTTTTTCAGGTGGTGCTCCTCAGATATTATCATCCCCAGTCAGATTTTCACAGACTAAACATTCCACATCTCAGGAGAATAGAGTAGCCAGTATCAAGTTTCCTTGAGGGTGAGACTCAGCAGGTTCTCAGACTGCTGTATGAAGGCTCTAGACTCTGTACTTTTCCTCTCCTGCCCACCATGTAGTGTTTTTCTGCCCACCAGTTTCCCACCAGCATACAGTGATGTAATGTCTTTTATTTCAGCAGTCTCTCCATTCAAGGGGCATAGTTGACACTGAGGCTGAGGTAAGAGGCAGGCTTTAATTGATTCTGTATTCCAGCCCCTGGAGTCTGAATTCACTGAATTAGGGTCTCAACTTGAGCTGGGCCCCACTCCCCTTTTCTTGTGAAAGATTCATTCTTTAAGGAATAGTTTATTTACTTTGTCTTTCAAAGGTGTCTTAATCCTCTCTTGCCTGTGCCAGTGCTGGAGCCTGAGAGTGCTTGCAATTCTATCTAATAGTTGTTAAGAAGTTGCTTTTGCAGTTCTATCTAATGAGTTGTTAAAAAGTTCATTTTTTTAACACCCACCTACCCACCAACAAACAAAATAAATGAAATCCTCTAGGTATCAATACCTCAGATCATGGTTTTCTGACTTGAAATTTTCTTCTCTTGGGGGAACAAAATCTAGGAAATGTATATACTCTCTGAGATGTGATTTAAGATTCTTAAAATGTGGGCATTTTGATATTTTGAATGCAATCTTCCAATTCACTTATAATAATATTTTTCTCAGATATGTATAAGCCATCATTAGCAACTATTTTTCTCCCATTTGGATCATTTGGGTATCTCATATTGCTGTTTGTTTTCATATTATGAAAATTTATGTGTGTTTTGGAATAATTTGCTGAGTCATTTCTTGAAATCCTATTTCATTGTATCAGTTAACGTATAGTCTTAAATGTGTATATTATAAATATCTGTAACCCAATCATTTGAAAGATTGATAAATTTTTGACAGTTTGTACATTTTTAAATGAAAGTTAATAGTAATATTTACTTAGTAGTGCAATGAATTTTTATTTTTAATCCCTTTACCCAATTTTGGAGTGGACAAGGTTGTTAGTAATAAATGTATGATGTACACACAGAAAAAAAATGAAAAGAAAAGACTTCTCAGAGCCCAGATGCCCTGCTCCCCAGGTTTGCCAAACAAGAGTGGGAGTTAGCATGTGGCTCTATGTGTTTCCAGGCTCTATGTCTTCCCTTTTCTTGAGGACCAGCAATTTTCCATTATTTTGTGTGTCCAACTCAAAAAGCCTCTGGTTTTCTTTTCTTTCTGTCAATGCTGCCCCCTCTTTGTTGGGGCAAAAGCTGCTGTTTCTTTTAGTGTTTACTCCAGGTTCATCTGTGCTCAGAGCCTGTTTTCAATAATCAAAACTTGTTAATTAATTCCACAACTGGAGCTTTGTTTAGTTAACTCCTTGTTGTTAGTAACATCTGTTTCCCTTCCTCTTGGGGAACCAACCTGCTGTGCCCATGGGAGTGGGGCACCAGCCTCTGCACCTTGGGAGATTTACAGTTCTGTTTAGGATCACAATTGTTCCACCCATTCCAGACTGGTGTATGATGTGTGTCAGGTTACAGTTGTCACCTAGACCTTGTTCCTTACAGTTCCTTGCTATTTATTAGCTGTTCTGGAGGATGAACGAAATTCAATCCCTCACTACGCTGCCATCTTTCTCTGCCTGTCTAGCTTAGTCTAGCAACTTATAGTAAAATGTGACAGGAAGGGGAGAAGCTGAGAACCGAACCCTTGGGTACAAGGAACTCAGAAACTGACAGTTTGAAAATGTTTGAGTTTTTGGAAATAAAGACCCCAGAGAGTATTGCCTCATATGGGAATTTAACCCAACATGGAACCAGTCAGAAAAATCCAAGATTAGAGATGAATTTCTCTTGAAAGGATTTGTGAAAAGTTCTATTTTCTAATGCTTGTTATTTCTGTGTGCTGCATGGAAAACTAACTATTGTTATTAGATCCTTATAAATGGAACTGCTGATTATCTGAAAAGGGAAAGAAAAGTAACAGATTGAAGGGAAAATGACTTCAAAGGCAGAACCATGGAAGCTATGGTCTGGAGCCAGGAAATCTGGGGTCTGGAGAATAGATACATCATGCATGTTGAGAGGGAGAGTTCACAACAGAGGCAGAGGGTGGACCTTCCTCCTCGATGTTCAGGAAAAGTTTTGTTGCACAGGTCTAGATAGGGTGAAGCACTTTCCTGTGGGGATTGGGGGGAAATGGCTACCACCTGACTGCTCTGAGTGGGTTGATCATGTCTCCCAGAGATGGCAGAAAGTCTTGGTGCCAAGTAAAATGTGGTGCTGAGAACAAGGTGATCTCCTCAAGGCTCCCAAATGTTGCATCCTTCACTTTAGTGTTTGGAGAGAGAGAGGGTCCACTGCGTAAGACCTTGCTTGGAAAGGGTTGGGTTGCTGCTTACAAGCCCCAAGGATAATTGGTTCTCCATCATTAAAATGTAAGGGAGTATGCCCTACTGTTTTTCAGAATAGTTTGTGTCTGGTGACCCCTGTTTTACATGTTCATTCTATGATTGTACCTCCTTTGTATATTGGCAGCAAATAACTTGTTCTGATTTAATCGGATCATTGCCAGAAGGAAATTTTGCCTTAGGACAGACCATACCTGTAACTGAATTTGATGGGTTTTGAGAATTTTTATTGTTATATTGTATTGTTATTGTTACTGAAATGATTTATCACTTTTATGATATTGTGATTCCATTAATGTATTTTGTATATGGAAGACATTCTTTTTTGGGGTCCAGAAGGTGGAAGGTGCTGTTTAGAAATTATGTTCCTAAGAAAAAGCCATGCTTTCTTAATTCAATCTTGAGGATGGAGACTCATTGTGGGTGGGACTTTTGATTAGATTATTTCCATTGAGCTGTGACCCCTCCCATTCAATGTGGATCTTAATTAGTTTACTGGAGTCTTTAAAAGTGCTAACACAGAAAGCTGAGAAATGAAAACCAGACATAGACATTTGGGGAGATGCTCGGAGGCAGTTAGAAGCTCAAAGAGGAGGCCACTGGAACCAAGAGATGAAAACAAAAAGCCCAACAACAAGGGGCCAGCAGATATCACCATATACTCTCCCATGTAACAGAAACATTCTGAAAATGATCAATCTTTCTTGAAGGTATTCTCTTATTGATGCATTAATTTGAACATTTTCATGGCCTTAGGACTGTAACTTGTAACATAATAAAACACCTTTGAAAAGCCAATCTATTTCTGCTATATTTCATTCTGGCAACAACAGCAAACTGAAACAATCCCTAAAAGTTAAATTATATTGACATAAGATCAGCAGTAATAAAGAATTAAAACATGACTAATTTATCCTACATTTTAGAAATTATAACTTTATTCCTGATATTTATTCAATACCTTTTTTAAAAAAAAGATTCCTCCTTTTACCTTTTTCAATTTTTCTTGAATTTTGAAGCTCTGTTTGGTAAGTTTATACATTTCTGAAAAATTGGCTTTAGGATTATTTAATACTGACCTTCCTACCTTTAGAATACATAGATCTACTATTTCTAATAGTAATAATTTTCATAGTTTTATTTATATGCTTACATTTACAGGTATATATTTTCTATCCTTTTCCTATTCATCTATTCATTTTTTAAATTCTTTTTTCTTTATTATAAAAGTTGTGGGTTTACAGAACTATAATGAATAAATGCAGGATTCCCATACACCACCTCATGAATTATCATTGTTTTGGAATTTTTATTGCAAAAGGTGGTAGCACATTTTATATTTATACTATTAAATAAATCCTATGGTATATCTTAGGGTTTACATTTTGTGTAGTGTGGTTCCATGAATATTTTAATATTTTTATTCTGTTACAATTTTTTAAATCTAACATTCCTTACTTAATTGCATTCAGAGATATATATTTCAGTGCTCTTAATTGTGTTCAAAAATGTATGATACGGGCAGCTGCCGTGGCTCAGTAGGGCGGCTGCCGTGGTTCAGCAGGCAGAGCTCCGACCTGCCATGCTGGAGGTCTAGAGTTCGATCCCTGGTGCCTCCTGCCCATATGCAAATTTAAAAAATGTATGATACCATCACCACCATCCAATATTAAAACTTTTCCAAAATTCCAAGTAGTAACCTTGAACATTTTAAGCCATAACTTCCCATTCCCTAACCCCATGTTCCCCTGCATGGGTCTAGACTCTGACACTGTGACCTTGCTTCTTCTGATTGTTTCAAATCAGTGAGATCATGCAATATTTGTCCTTTGATGTGTGACTTATTTCATTCAATATTTCTCTCCACTTGATGTGTTTGTGGTTTTTCCATGCTGCTGCAGGTAATTAGATTCTATTCATTTTTATGGCTGAATAAGATTCCATTGTATTGTATGTATACCCCATGTTTTATTTATCTTTTCATCATTTGAAGGACACTTAGATTGTCTCCATCTTTTGACAATATTGAGTAATGCTGCAATGAACAGTGGTGTGCAAATATCTGCTTTCAGTTCTTTTGTGTATACAACTAATAGTGGGATTTACAGGTCATATGTTAATCCTGTACTTAGCTTACTGAGAAACTGCCAAAATGACTTTCACAATGGCTGCACCATTTTATGATGCCATCATCTATTAATGAGTGTTTGTATTTCTGCACATTCTCTCACACTTGGTATTTTACACTTTTTTATAGCAGCCAATATAACTGGTGGGACATGGTAACATGTTTTGATTTTGTTTTGCAGTTCCATAATGGCTAATGATATTTGACATCTTTTGATGTGCTTTCTGGCCATTCATCTATTTTCTTTGGAAAAATGTCTATTCACGTCCTTTTTAAATTGGGTTGTTTGTCATTTTGTTTTTAAGTTGGAAGATTTCTTTATATATTTTGGACATCAAGCATTTTTCAAATATGTGAGTTCCACCAGCGCATAGGTTGCTGTTTTACTCTAAGTTCCATATATAAATTTATTCCAGATTCCACAAAAAAGGTTGGATGACCAAATCAATATTAGTACATGTGAGATGACTCAGAAATTATAAAGAAAAAGTGCCTGTGATTCTTAATGAATTTAATAATAATGGGTAAAACTTTAGAAATTAATTTAAGGAAACTTATGTGAATACAATTTTAAGTATTTTTTAATCCTGATATTTAGGGGCTCAACAAGGAAACTCAACAAATTTTACAAAGGAAGAGAGAAACGATTAAAGCTATCATATATTCAGACATTGTAGCAATAGCAGAATTTTGTGCCCATTGCCCTATTTCCACTTTATAGCAACTCTGAAAGCTGAGAGAAAAGGATTATTAACCAAAGAGAATTCTGGTAAAAGACCGTGAAACATAAAAATCTGAAATGACTTTTAGATTACTTTAAGCAAAATAAACTTAAAATAATAATTGAATATATTCCTCAGTTTTACAAAATAAAAACCACTTGATAGTTTAGGTATTCTTAGCTCTAGTGATAAATTTTCCTGACAATTTGTGTATAGTCACTAATTCCTTAAACACTTATTTAAAACAGGCTTATCTCCAAAAGTTAAAGTAATTCTAAATGTATTTCAGAACTTTTGTAAAACATCAAAAGATATTGATTGAACTTAAAATTGGAAAAGCTACCTTGACCCCTTCCTAAACGTGTACCTGTACCTCCCTCAGAGGTCAGAATTCCTTTCATGTTTAAACATGGAGGAATAAAAGAATTAGAATTAAACTCCAAATTATGGTATATAACAGGCAAAAGCATAAATGGAACCAACAATATTCCAAAAATTTAAAACATCAGTGCATAAAAAGCAATATGGCAAGCAAATTAATAATATTATATCTTGAATAATGCAAAAGAAATTTTTTTAAAAAGAGTAAACCATCAAGCAAATCACAGAAATCAGTAATTAGATGAATAAACAGTAGGAGGATATGAAAGCTTGAACCACAGTGTTCAGAAACAACTAGAAATGAATGAGTCAGAAATCTACAATAACTCAGAAAACGTGAGAGTGATTAGCCACTATAGAATGAATACTTAAGAAAAGCAAAAAAGAATAATTGATATGAAGAATAGTTATTTTGAAATGAAAGATTTAATTATTTAATAACACCTGGCAGAACTAAAATGATTACACTAATTTTCAAAATGTCAAAACTTGGCTCATACACAGATAAAATGAGCAGATGATAAAATTTTGTATACTGTTTTAAGTAGAGAACCAGGAACATGAAAATACCAAATCAAAAAGCATTTATGTAACAGGGATTTACAGAATTTATTTTTAAAAATATATCATATTTCATTTTTTCCTTTAAATTTTTATTGAAAATAATCTTCATATGGAAAATTCCATTTACTAAAAGTGTAAATGCATTTTCATGAGTTGAAAATAATCCTGTAAGCAAGACGAAGGCTAGAATGCTATATATTCTTGTCTTGTTATCTGTCCAGAAGGCTCTATTATGCTGTATTCTGGTTAAAATTCGAAGTTTATTTTTCTAGGCAAGATCTATGGAAAATATTTTCCTCTGATGGCTTGGAACCCTATGAACTTCTTGCAAAAAAACAATGTTTTTTGAGAATTTTGTTTGAGAACACCCACTACCAGGCTATAAGGAGAGAACAGAGACAGAACAAAAAGAGAGATAATGACATCCAGGATAGAACCACAGAAACAGAGGTCACCACTGATGAAAGGAGATCTCCTTGGGACAAGAGAGAAAGGTTTCCTCCCAAGCCTTTGAGTAGGACAGGATTTCTTACACAAGATTTGGAAGGGTGGGTACCTACTGTCAAGATATTCAGGGAATGTTCAGCTGCCACTCAAATGCAAGAGGGTTTGTTGTATAACCCAACCTTCAAAGAGAACCAGAAACAATCTGTCCTGTTGCAATCGTTAGCTCTTCAGTACCAAAACCAAACTCTATTTCTATCTCCTGATAAGCTGTGTTCTTAATGTCAACACTCAAAGTCCACTCATTATTGTTAGTACATATTAATGTATTTATCCTTTTGTTTCTAATTTCACTCAGCATAATGTCTCAAGGTTTATCCACATTGTTACATGCTTCATGACTTTATTCTGTATTACAGCTGTGTAATATTCCATCATATGTATATACAGCAGCTTATTCAACCACTCATCCACTGATGGACATTTGGGTTGTTTCCTTCTCTTGGTGATAATAAAGAATACTGCTAAAAACATTGGTGTGCAAATGTCCATTTGTGTCCTTGCCTTCAGTTCCTCTGTATGTACATCTAGTGATGGGATTGCTGGATCATATTGGCAATTCTATATTTAGCTTCCTGAGGAAACACAAAACTGCTTTCCAGAGTGGTTGTACCATTTTACATCCCCACCAACAGTGGGTAAGTTGGCTTCTTTCACCACATCCTTTCCAGTACTTGTCATTTTGTGCCTTTTTTTTACAATGGCCATTCTAATGCATGTCAGATGCTATTTCCCTGAAATTTTGATTTGCATTTCCCTAATAGTCAGTGAAATTGAGTATCTTTTCATGTGGCTATTAGCCATTTGTATTTCCTCTTCTGAGAAGTGTCTGTTTATGCTTTTGCCCATGTTTTTAATTGGGTTGTTTGTCTTTTTGTTGTGGAGTTGAAGAACTTCTTTATATATTCTGAATACTAAACCCTTTCCTGTCATCATTTAGCAGCTTGATCACCCTGGGGAATAGCGCCATATCAAGGAATGAGTGTGGGCTTCTCTGCTGGCAGATTTGGCAAAGAGCAGTGGCCATAACCAGGTCAGCCTTGGTGAATGGAAGTCCATGTTACTGAGCCCATGTATAACCTTCTTCCCTACCACCATGACCACTTCACTCATGAGGC